>LPNX010270958.1:152921-287076 GCA_001517045.1 Pseudotsuga menziesii
CAATGTTTTTAGAGTTTTGAAAATTCTATGAAGATTCATGGCGAGAAACTGGTAAAAACTCGCTGGAAAAAAAGTCAAAAAGTCCCTTGTTTAGACAACTCGATTATAAAGTAGTGTTATTTTCATAAAAAATAGAATATGAGTAAGAAAATTAATAATTATATAACAATATTATTATGGATATGAACAATTAGGTGGAAAAAAAGATTTAATAAATAAATAAAGATAGGTTGAAATTTTAGGAAAATAAATTTAATATAAGATATTATTTTATTTTGATATTATATATTATTAATGAATTTAATTAAATAAAAGAAGTATTTTAAGTTTAATAAATATTAAATATGACCACATTAGAGGCTTGCTAAAAAAAATAGTTGAGGTTATAAGCTAATAAAACTTGTTGTTAAACAAGGGGAGACGAACAAACGTTTGTCTCTATAGCAACTTAATGGACTATGTGTCGCTATAGCGACGATCTTCGGGGACATATTCATTTTTTTCCAAAATTTTAAATTGTTTTTCCACGAAAAGTTTGATTTTCACTTATTCGTGGAAAACTATTGTGGGAGATTTAAACCATATGTAGTAGTGATTCTTGGGAAACACAGGGGTTTATATGAGGCCATGGTTACTGGAATTCAATCCAGCCAAAATGTCACTCTCAGCCATTCCATGGGTTAGATTACCGAATCTGACTGTCCATTTCTATGAGAGAGATTTTGAAGGAGGAAACTGCATTGGCAAATATTGTGGTCATGATAAAAGAAGGGTTCAAGAAGACATGTTTACCTATGCTAGAATATGTTGGAGATAGACCGAAGCAAGGGCATTCCAGAAATGACATGGATGGAGTACAGAAGATGTAGACATTGGATTAGGAAAATACAACATTCAGACATCGTTTGATGAGTTTGGTCACTTTGTGGAGAATTTAGTAAAATTTACAAATTCATTGTCAAATTTGTAATTTTTTTCATTGTCAAAGTGACAACTAAAAATGACCAAATAAATGACCAATTGTTATGTGGTCATTTTTAGTATAGATATCCCGTGACCAAATTTGGTCATTTATCTTGGTCGTTTTTAGTTGGTTTTTATCCCGCGACCAAAAGCGGTCATTTATCTTGGTCTTTTTTAGTTATCTCACTTAAATTTATCAATTTTGGTCATTTATCCCTTGAAAAAAACTGTGGTGACCAAAATTTTTGGTCTCCTAGTCACTAATCTCTCATTTTCCACTAGTGCACCCTAAAGGAAAAATGTCAGCATGGGCGCCAAATGCAAAACAAGAGCTAACTAAGGCACCCATGTATGGTTAAGCTCTAGCTTTCACATCATGTCACTTCTGAAAGCAACAAGGAGGTTTCATGACAAGATAGAATGGGTTCGTACCTAAGGTTATAATGAAATGGTCATAAGGTCATGCAAAGTGCAAACAGATGTGAAACCTAACCTATATGCCAGTTTAGACATAATACCTGAAATCGGCACGAATGGGTCAAAACCATGGTCAAAACGACTCTCAAAATGGACTCCTACATCATCAAATTAGTCCAAAATGGTAAAAATCTATAGAAAGTGGGTAAAAAATTTCAAAAAAATTCTATAAATAGTAAAAAATTCAAAAATTCCATATCATTTGAAATTTTTACCCATTTGAGCTTAAAACTTCCAACGTGAATTTCGGGAGCATCGTCCAGCGAAATTCGACACCGTTTGTTCCAGGTAACTCCTCATGTCCTTCTCTTCCCATTTCATGCAATTTTTTTCAGTTTCCATAGTCAATTTTATTTTCTAGGCCAATCTAAAGTAGGCGTTTCGGTCCACACGAATATCATTTTTTTTTGTGTATAGGGCTGGCCATACTCGAAAAAACCTCCCAAAACCATGTACATACGCGGCTGTTTTGCAAACAGTCACTTATGTGGCCACACATAAGGATTTTTAAGGTAAATAATGACCAAAAATCATGTTTTATGTGCATGATGGTTCTAGAATAGAGGGAGAGGGAACATGGAGATGTAGAAGAGGTTGTTCAAGGTGACTTAATGGCCCAACAAGCTCTACGTGCATGCGGTTTGTATAAGTTTTGGTGTCTTGGAAGCTTGAGGGCCAAACCAAGACTCCTACAGATGCTAGTGGATTATTGGGATCCAGACTCAGAGTCTTTTCACATTGACGGGATATCTCTCACTATAGAGATTGAGGACATATATTTTATTATTGGATTATCCTGATGGGGAGAGGTGGTAAACCTACGCTCTCATGGGCCCGGAGGTGGCATTACTATTGATGAGTATATTGAGGTATACTTCTTTCTAGACATAGAAAAGGTTGGGAGTCAAATCCCAACAAACTCGATCTAGGTATTGGGACTAAAGGCCATACTATTGGCACTTGGCAGGATAGTCGATCTAGCTTCACTCCACCAGGCCTTGCGACCATTGATGTTCTATGGGGTGGAGTGTATGAGACCCACAGTGTACGACTGGAGCACTGCATTGTTGAGTAACATGAAGCAACAACTCAGTGACTGCAATATGGACAGGGTGAGAAACTTCGGTTTCAGCAGCATACTGAGCACGTTCTTCTTTGAGCATGTACCGGGGATAAGCCCTAGAGTGGACATTCCTCCACATAGAGTTTGAGATCCGGCCCAACGACATTGGGAAAATGTTATGCACAGACTGGGAGAAGGTAGGGTGGCTAACCCCTACCCAGTGGACTTCTTTCCATGGTGGCAACGACAGATCATTGCCATCGATGACTACCCCTATGCAAGGATAGATTTTCGGGGAGATCCGGACATGCCCCTGCTACCAGGAGCGGCATATGGTGACATAGGTAACAAATCCCAAACCCTTTTTTAAAGTTTTTTGAGTTATTAATTTTTTTTGTGTTTTTTGGTATATTGACTCAAAATACATGTTTTGGTGTGACGACACATAGTGACAATATATCACGTGTATGCAGATGTTGGACCACAGTGACCTGACGGTTTCCCTTGTCATAGATGGAGGGGAAGAGGAGATGACATCATGGGTGTGGATGTGGAGCGGACGCTCCAATGCATCCACAAAAACTTTGTACGCTTGACACATAGGGTATCCATGGTGCAAGTCGAGGACTTTCCTGAGGCCATGGAGCACCAGGTGGTTGGTGTACCACATGCATGGGTTCGATTATTTCGACAGCTAGCTAGAGCTATGGTGTGCTACCATGATCAAAACGCCCCCCCTCCTCCTCAGGTTTAGAGACCTGAGAGTGTTTCATTTTTGTACTACCATGTATTATATTTTGGTGGCTCGGAAGCCCCAATTTTGTATTATGACACTTATGTATTATGACGTCACATTTTAGATGTTTAATGAAATTTTTTTATGATGATCGATTTTATTTATTTACATGTGTGTAAAAATTTATGTTTGTGATATGCTTATGGTCTATGAAACAAATGAGAATCTAACACATAGTTAGCATATGAGTCAGCAACTTGATTAAAAATTCTTGAAACATGTATGTATGTTATGTTCTCAAATTTCCATTCTAGCAATCTCACACATAAGAATCTTTGTAATAATGTCAGATCCCTAATACGATACAAGCCATTAAGCTGTGAAACCACTAACAGTGAATCAAGATATACCTCAAGAGAGAGAACACCATGTGAAATGACATCCCGCAATAACACGATAATGACACTATATTTAGCAACATTGTTCGAAGAAGGCCATAAACAGATGCTTCCTGAAGACAATACTTGACCCGTAGGAGTATAAATCACCCAAGCAGTAGAAGCTGAGTTTTGAGTGTGGCGGCTAGCACCATTAGTGAATCCTATGTAAGCGGAAGACTCCATTGACATCTGCCATAAGAAATGAAAGCTAATAAACAAACCCGATCACCATAAGAAAACCTAACTATGCAAAAAACTGTACAAGAATATACAATAATCAGCCATGGTTGAAGATCATGCATAGTATTTTTAAGATAGATCCCATTTCTAGGCTCCGCCAAGGCTATCCCTTCATAAACCACCAGCTCATAGGTGCCCTTCTCTAACACACGTTTGACTATGTAAGGACCATGTCACATGGGATTAAACTTCCTTGCCCCCAAGGGTTCTTTAGCTTGATCCCATAAAAGGACCAAATCACCTTCACTAAACTTCCTTGAACGAACAGACTTATCATATTGGACCTTAATGCGATGCTTATTACTTCTAGAGCCACTAAGGCATCTCAACGCTACTCATCAAGCTGCTCTAAGTGGACCAAACATTCCTCCAATGTGGAAGTGTCTAGTAAAAGATCTATAGCTAGCTTCAACGAAAGGATTTCACATTCAACCAGCAAGACAGACTCCACCCCATGTACGAGCTAATATGGAGAGAAACCGGTGGCAGTCTTAATCGCGGTTCTATAGGACCACAAAGCAGGATATAACATGATATGCCAATTCGTCTTTCTTTGCACGATGGTTCGTTGGAGAATGGAATTAAGTGATTTATTCACTGCTTCAACCTGTCTATTTTCCTGAGGGTAATAAGAAGATGAGTGCTCCTACTTATACCCTAGATTCGAAGCCAACTCTTCCTTCATTTTATTCTGAAAGTGCCTACCATGGTAAGTGACAAGATTTTTCGGAATGCCGAACTGAGTAATAATTTGGTTGAAAAAAAAATGTGCGGCTATCTCACTGTCAAATTTAATCCTGGGCATAGCCTCTGCCCATTTCGTGAAATAATCGACAACCACTATAATGTGATGATGCCCCCCAGTTGAAGCTAGGTTGCAATCCATGAAGTCAATCCCCCACTTGATGAAGGGACCAGCAGTGATAATCGGATGTAACGGGGCAGGATACGAGTGCATATTGCATGCAAACACCTGGCAAGGGTGACACTTCTTGACCACATTGACACAATATTTGAAGATCGACGGCCAAAAATATCCATCTCTCAAGATTTTTTGAGCTGTAGAAATCCTAGATAAATGACCACCACACGCCCCTCCGTGGCAATCATTCATCCATTAGAGGAAATTTGAACTCAAAATGGGCCTCCTAAAATGAACTAATAAAATAATAGTTAAAATAATAAAATAATATTTATTAATTTTGGAGGAAGAAAAGAAAAAAACTACTTTTTTGTTTGTATTTTTGACATATCTCCCCGTGATTTTACTCAAATTTTGATTGGGAGAGCTCGTTGGATGCGGAATTAAATTCCGCATCCAAGGAGCACCCACTCGACATAATTTTGATGGACCCCGTTACCCCAAAAACAAGAAATACCCGAAAAAACATAATGATGACATCATCATTCCATTTTTTCAGGTATTTCTTGTTTTTGGGGTAGTGGGGTCCGTCAAAAGTATGCCGAGTGGGTGATAATTGGATGCAGAATTTAATTTCGCATCCAATGAGCTCTCCTGATCGAAATTTGAGTAAAAACACGGGGAGATATGTAAAAAATACAAACAGAAAAAGTAGTTTTTTTATGATAGCTATCCCCAAATTTATATTAAAAAAGTGTTTAAGACCTATACGGTAATTCAAATTTAAAGCAATTTCATTGGCTAACACATGAGGACATGGAATTTGAATAAAAGTTAAAAGGCCCATTTTGAGTTGAAATTTCCTCTAATGACAACCTCAGCCTCATCATGGGTTAAACAACGACGCAAAATGGAATCTACCCCATGACGGTACAAAGTATTATCCACTATAAGGTAGTTCTTAGATACATCACGTAATCGTTGTCGCTCATCCCATGAAAGGTGAGTAGGGACCTTCAATGTTTGCAAATATACAAGGATATCCCCATACCACGGGTCCAAAGTTGAGATAAGGAAAATATGCTCATCGACAAACGTATCCTCATAAACCTCCTTGTCCTCCACACTAGGAAAATCAGAAATGAGTTCCGCAAAGATCAATGATTTCTTCGATTTTGCCAAAATGAATTCAAGATCGAATTCTTGCAAAATAACAATTCAGTTATTATATTTTCCCTTGATCATACTTCTAGTGAGGAGGAATTGAAATGGATTGACATGAGCTACCACCAAGGTTTGGCGAAGGAGAATGTAATGTCTCAATCTATGAACCGTAGGAACGGTGTCTACGGCAAGTTTCTCCACATGAGAATAATGGATTTCTGCATCAATAAGGTTCTGGATCAAATAATATATGACATGCTCATGGATCTCCTCATCTTCCTGAACCAAAACCATACCAACCTTCTCCATGGACACGACCACATAAATAAAAAAATCACGGCTATAGTCAGGTGGACTAAGCACGGGGGCCGATGCTAAGGCTCGCTTAAGAGCATCAAAGGACTCCTGGGCTCGCTCATCCCAACAAAAAATAGTGTCCTTCTTCAAAATATGCATAAATCCTTTAGTCAAATTGGAAAAATTAACCACGAATCTCCACAAGAAATTCACCATGCCTTGCTAACACTAAAGATGTCTAATATTACATGGAGGAGACAATTGAAGTATTGCCTCAACCTTTAAGGGATCGACTTTTGTACCCTCCTTGGATACAATGAACCCTAGCAAGCAACCAACAGTCACGCAAAAGATGCATTTATGAGAATTTAACCTAACCTGGTAATGGTGACATCTTTCGAATACTAATCTCAAATGGTATGGATGACGCACTCTCAGACGAGAATGAGCAGTAAGATCATCCAAATACACTTCGATAATCATTTTGAGATCATGAAAAATTAAGGTCATAGCGCGCTGAAATGTGGCTCTGACGTTTTTAAGACTGAAAGGCATATTCCGATATGCAAATGTACCCCAAGGACAAATAAATGTAGTTTTATGTTGATCCTCAGCTTTGATCTGAATCTAATTATATCCGAAAAAACCGTCCATGAAGGAGAATACCTCACTTCCCGCACACTCATCGAAAATATGATCAATAAATGGTGTGGGAAAATTATCCTTAGGACAAGCACGATTTAAATCACGGAAATCAGTGCATATACGGATCGCTCCCTACTTCTTATCAATTGGAACAGGATTTGAAACCCACTTCATCAAGGGAATGGGATAGATAAAACTGGCTTTTAACAACTTCTCTATCTCATCCTTAATAGCGGGTGCTTTTCTAGGATTCACTGCATGCAAACATTGTCGAAAAAGATTCACATTCAGATAGGTATTAACCTCATGTTCAACAATACGAGGGTTGATACCTGGAATTTCCTCGTATGACCAACCAAATATGTCACGAAACTTTTTTTAAATAGCTCGGTATACTCCTTGATTTCATCAAGGGAACAATCCACCACAATATAGACGTTCTCAACTTTGCCAGGATCGCGAGAAATATTGATAGGAATAGTAGGTGATAAATTTTCCATGTTCCCATCAGCCATCTGACCAGGAGAGCTCAATGGAACCACGGGACTACCAATCTTCTCGCTAAGAATATCCCTAAAGTCCTCACACTCCATACGTTTAAGCTTGAGAAGAAAATATGATCTATGATGTAACTCTTTCCAAAGTGGCTCAACCCCAGACATGGCCTCAATAATGGCTTCATCTGATGGAAAACCATCGTCAAGGAAATCATGTGCATGAGAGGACTCAACTACCCATGCAAGCAGCACATACAGGTCCTCCTCCTCCATACGCAAAGAGGAAGGACTAGGCTCTGCAACACAATCAAGATTCGCTTGATATGCTATCATTGCTGCAGGCAACGACACATCTGTTTCGATAGGTCCATTTGAAGGACTCGGTGAAGGAATAATCCAAGGATTTTCCATATGGGTAGTGAGAAAAGACATTGAATTCAATGAAGACAAAGCCCCACTGAAATTAGATCCGATCATAAGAATGGGCGCAGGATAGCTAAAGGTCCCCATAAGAGATGGATACATACCCACACCCACACTCCCAGTTGCCGGCTGAGAATGATCGATAATCGGGATAGAAGCTCCCAATGATGAATTAACACTCTGATTACAGAATGATGTCTGATCAATCGTAATAATCTTCCCATTAAATGGAAAGCATACCACTCGAAAGAGAGAAGATGCTACGGCTTGCATACTATATATCCAATTCTGGCCCAGTAAAAGATTGTAGTCAAGGGGTGCATCAGCTACCTTGACCTTGATCACGACGGTCTTCCCCCCCAATTGGACCTTAAGGGAAGGAAGAATCTCATGTGGCCGAAATTATCTACCATAAAAGATATTCAACATAGTAGCAGATTGAGAAAACTCGGGAGAACCCAAACCCTTCCAGCATGACAAAGACATCACGGAAGCAGTAGCGCCTTCGTCAATCACAATGTGTTTGATGGTCATATTAAGACACTCTACATGAATCAAAAGAGACATGTAGTAAGGCAAGTGAGGTTGTAGTCCCATGGTTTCAAATTTGATGACAGAAGAAGAGTTATCATCATTAACCCCAAGACAAGAAAGCAAGGATTTCCTTTGCGGAGGACAACTATGAAGTACTTCAAGTGTAGACATCGCACAAGGAATTTGGCCCAAATCCTCGACAACGGAATATTTTTCGGTGGCTCAGGCATTAGGATTGTGCCCCAAACACTTTAGGACTCCCTTAGGAATGTGAGGTGCAATTTCAGGTTTATCCATAGGGTTTTCGATACACAAAGGGCTCTCGGGTGGAGTGGGTTCTTTTCCAAGGTCCGGTTGTGACGAACCATAATATTTCGCACGAGTCACAACCTTAGTAGCATGTACCATGTTGATGCAACCATGACCAATATTGGCTTTCGACTAATTTTCATATCCACTCGATGCACAGTGAGGATCATTGGTCCTCGAGTTCATATTTTGATTATGGGGTAAAGGATTAGTTAGCACAGCTGGGCCCTATGCTATGAATCTCGAGGCATCTTCCATATGAGGGCACAAGTGAGTGAGGTGGTCCTCCTTACACAATTTTTAAGGAAAATTTACCTTGCATTTATACTACTTGTCCCCCCCAGCATTGCGGACGTTCTTGTCATTAAAATTAGCATTTTCGTTCTTGTTCCCACCCTTTTGATTATTTTTACTCTTTTTCTTATTCCTTCTGGGATGCTAGTTTCCCTTCTGGTCCGATGATTGCACAAAAAGTACACTCACCATTTGGGTGGGTTGAGATGAAGCTGTGGCTTGTCTCGAAGCAGATGGATTAATAGATAATTGGCTCACTTGTTTCACAACTGAATCCGCAGGTTTGGAACTTGTACAACCCACGATGCCATTGGCATGTGGTCCAGGCTTGATCTTGGGATTGAAACTAGAATGCGGAGCATTAGGTATAATCTCATACAAAAGTTTGGATTGAGCATAGATCAAATCCAACTCTTGTGCCCTAAAGATTACTTGTTCCTTATTTTGGACTATGGGTGTAGAAACATCCTTCACGATGTAAGGTAACAACGGCTTGAGGAACCACTCAAGGAGAAATTCTGGTGGTATAAATGCTTTAATCAATCTCTTCCGTCTATGCCACTCTTGAATATGATACGAGATATGTGTGGCTTTGTCTTGTCTAAATGTCGACAAGAGTTCTGTACCAATGTCGTAATGCACGGGTAGCTGAAAGTGATTGAGGAAAGTCATGGCAAGGTAATCGAATAAAACGAATGCCCCCCTTGGTAACTCTATATACCATTTTGCTGCAGGCCCGATGAGGGTGTGTTGAAATAGCCTTAAATGGATTGAGTCGTCATGTAAGGAATTGGAATAGCACCAAAGGTGAAAAGTAGTGACATGTTCACTAGGATCTTCTCCTACTTTTCCCTTGAACTTGGGAATGTCTGAGGGAAGCTTGTTAGGGATGGCCGGCTAGGCCAGGTCATGATATACCAGATCATTCATAAGTCTTGATAAGTAAGGTAAGTTCAATGTTGTGAGGAAAGGGAGCCTAGTTTGAGCTGGTCTATGCCACACTCCTTGATAGTTCTGGTTCGTATAAAGCTAATTACTGTAAATACCATGGACTTGGCCATAATATCCTCCTCCCATTTGACCCGTGTAGGGCTACATGGAAGCATTATGATGTGGTGTACCTTGACTATGTGGTGCTACAAATCCATAATTAGAAGAGTAAGCAGGTTGTTGATACCCATACCCATAGGGTTGATAGTTCTGTCCATACTGCGGTCCATAAGACTGTCCATGAGAAGCTCCATAAGGTGTCCCATGAGAAGCTCCATAATTAGGGATATGGGGAACTCCTTGCGATGGACTGTGAGATGATCCAGAAATATGAATAATAACTCCCAAGATAATAGGAGGTACTTGACTATGAGATACTACCGTGTGAGCAGTCCTAGTACGAACATGGCTAGTAGCGATATTCTAGCCCGAAGGACCACGTGAATGAGGGGTAGAAAGGGTTGTAAAAAATGCATTCAAAGGAGTAGGGTTTGAGGACGAAGGGGCATGTGAAGGGATGTAAGTGGTGTTCCCTATGGTCACTTGTCTCAGTTCTGGTATCCGCATATGACTACTAACACTAGGTCTAGGACGGACATGTGAGGTAGCTTCCACCACTGGGATGGAAGGTGCAATGTGAATAGTGCTCCCAAATCTCTCCGCATGGAAAGGAATAGGAGTGCCCCCAGGCGTAGTGCTAGGTTCAACTTCTAACTCGGCATGATGTGGCGGATTGTGTGCAGGGATATCATGCATGCCATAATGAACATGACTAGTGCTTGTGGGTTTGTAATGAGTCTCATTGCCTGGAAGCCAATATCGACGACCTGTGAATGAGGGATCATAACCAGAATGTGACGGTATTTTCAGTGAAGGATCATATACAGGAGTAGAATCTGCATCCCCAACCTCATGAGGTGGAGAAGACACCTCAGGAATCTCATCCTTGTGATCTCCCATTGTGTGTGAATCATTGTGGGAAGTAGTCCACCCAGACTGTCTGTTTCTCTCTCCCAAAGGAGGAGGAGACATGGAAGGCGGAAGTATTGCTAAATGACGAGAGTGGCGAAGTCCTATGCTCGAATCCATAATGACTCAAAAATGAAAATGACTCGATCTAATTACACAAACCCTAGGAAAACTAGGGTGCACAGAGCATACACCTATAAAATATAAAGCCAAATCACAAGCAAACAAGGGTAGGATATGTGAGCTGCTAAATGAAGTAGGTATGTCTCGCCTAGGAGAGGCTTGAGACTCCCATACACAACAAGTGGAGGTTCGTAACCAATTATAGTGGCCCTCAACTTCAACGCATATAGAGACTATGCTATCCGACCCCTATGGGGCTAGGACACTTGCAGAATAACCTCTGCGAAGTTCCCCCTCGATAACCTAGGTAAGGAAACTAATGTCACCTCAATATAATCAATGCTCAGGTGGACATTCGCAGGTGGGATTGACCATATGGGCAGGGTAGCAAAGCCCGAAACTCTCGAAAGAGCCCCCAAATACGAATACAATCCTGGAAATATATTTGGTGTTACTCAGTTATGACCAGGGGTCATCCCAATGAATAACCCCTCACACTGCCTCATGCTTAACTCCCTTGTAAGAGGAGGATCCTGAGAAACACTAATTATATAAAGGAATTTCACACTCTCACCTGGACAGACACAAATGTTTCGTTTAGTGATCTTGGAGAATTTACTCACATTGAACTATTCCAAGACCCTAAAACCTAATCTTGTTGGTGTACCCTATAAAAGAAAAGAGTGTAATTTATTTTATTATGCGTTGATTTTACTTGGGTTATTACTCAAAAGGGAAAATGGTCATGCAACTATTGATGTTATGACGCAACAAGAAGTAAAATGCACACCTAACAATCAATGCAAATGAACTGTGTCGAATGAAAAATGGGGTATGCTACTACGTGAAGTGAAAATTTTTCCTTCAAATGAATATGCAATCATTCATATATGAAAATCTGACTAATACTTCTCCAAGCAAAGCTAATGCAAGTACCATGCAAAATGGAAAATGCAATAATGCATAATGATGCAAAAAGAAAATGTTTTTGTATTTTTTGAATTAAAATGAGATAATAAAGCAAAAGTATGACTCTACAACCCCTATACTTTGCAAGAACTATCAGACAACACCCAATCAAAGCACTAAGGTAAAAGAGACCTAATGCACTAATCCCAAAACAAAAAATAGAAAATGAAATGACAAGAACATTCTAAAAAAATTCAAAATAAAAAGTGTCTCTGGTCAGAAACAGAGGTGTATACAGACTCCAAAAGCATCCAAGAAGACTCAACAATTATCCAAGCTCACCCAACAACACTTAATCCTCCCCCAAAAGGAAAAACTCAGGGCATACGCGACTATGTGCAGAAAACCCGCATATATACGTGGATATCCTAGTAAAAACCTCGTGTACACGTGACTGTGAAGACAAAAATCATGTACAGGAAGAAAAAGAGATAAAAAAGAAGGTAAATAGACAAGCGGAGACAAAATTTACTCCTATTAGACACTACTAGGAAAACATGCCCCTAGACCCGACTCAAAATTAGATAAATCAGAGCAATTCAAGAACATTCAATGCCAATAAAACCCCCAAAGGAAATGACTAGGAACTCCCCAGTATGGTCGCCAATTCTGTTACATAGAAAACTTCCTATGGATTGGGGTACCACAATAGACAGAGTAACCGCAGAAATCAATCCTTTCCCATATGCAAGAGAAATAAAACATCTAACACTAAAGGATCTCTAAACATACCTTATTCCGGATGGTTGATGTAGGTCCCCGTTGAGCTTTTCCACTCTCGCTTGTATTAGCAATTTTCTCTCTCAACATTCAGTAAACAAGACAAGCATGCTATATAATGGTGTTAGACCTACTCTAGCATATATAATCAATAACATATAAGCATTTAAAAGCATCCATGGATTCAATATTCATTTAAATACACATTATTGGACAGGAAAAGATATTCCTATTAATATAAATTAGAGATTACAATAGTGACAACCTCTGTCGGCACGTTTGCGAACCGGAGAAACTGAGTCCTCCACCTGGGCCTCCACCACTTCAATCCTCCATCTCTCAATAGCAAGCTCACAAGTAAAGGAAATCTTAGGAAGAACACAAAGTGCTCCAAAGGACAAAGGGATGCAGACTCAAGTATAAGCTCTGGCAATAATGGAATATCGTTTTCTTGCTCTTCAATTCCTCCCCCTTTAATGTATCCAAAGGGTTCCTTATATAGTGCTTCAATGGGGTAATGGAAGGTCAAATCTGAGCGATCTCAAGGCATATGGAAGTCCAAGAGACAAGTGACTCAGATCCGCATCAAGGAAAACTCCAAAACTATTTGGCCTTTTGCACACATCTCGATGTACGTGGGTTTGAGGGTCATATCCACGTATATACACGAGAATATGTTTAAAAGTCACGCATGGAAATTTAATAATGCATGTTTTTAGGGATGATCTTGGCAACATCAAAGGTACAAAAATGTTCCATGGGGTCTAAAGAGTCTACAAAGGGACAGGGAAGGCCATAAATGTGTGATCCACCATGTGTGGTAAAATCAGCTATAACACTCTCCACAGTCCTAGGGATTCTCCACCTATCCATTTGATCACATGCTCATCTCCTCATATAACTAGTAAAGTTGGAGACATTCTGCTTTCGCCTAGACACTTGATCCTAACACGTGGGGTTTATTTTACCACTCATGGTTTGTTGTTCAAGGATGAAATATATCAGATTCTTGGGTATTCCTCATATGGTTTGAATTCTCAAGAATGTTTTCTCTCTCATCAGTTGATTTCAACTGCTCTACATGGGTTCAGTTTTCATCCTATAGCTGTCTATATTCCTGATTTAGTTGGGCACATTATTATTCTTCCAAATAGGAATATTCCTCTAGACATAAGCATTTTGTTTGAATTCATGGGTTCACCTGCACAGAAGAACCAAGAGACTGCTGCTGCATAGTGTTGCAAATAGCAACAAAATTTTTCACAAGTTTTTTCAAAATTTGTATTTATGCTTATTTTGAGGGGGAGGGTTTTCCAATGAAGTTTTCCCCTGTTTCCTCGGTTGTATTAGGCAACATTTTTATCTTTTAGATTGTATTTGGGTGACCTATGGTCTTGTTACCAGGGTCCACAGTTGTCCAAGCTAAGATTCAGGGGGTTGTTAGGATTATTAATCCTCCATTGGTCAAATGTTTATTAGATTAATTTATCCCAACTTAGAAACCTTAATTAATTATTTGGGTCCACTAGTACAATTGGGTCCACTTGGCCTAATGGGACCACATGTACCGATAAATAGAGTGTGGGGAACACTGCTATAGGTTACCTACCACGTATTACATGTGCATGCATAATTTTGGGCGCCTCCTAGACAAATCCCTACATTTTAGGAGACACTGGGAGTCCCATAACCAACCTACTTTAGTTAGTTGGAGTTAGTACTAGTCAGTCTTAGTTATCCCCCAGTTACTTTTAGTTAGTTCACAATTAGTTATCTAGCTCAATATTTGCATGTCTAATACATGGATGCATGCAGAGTAGGCACCTTTTCCCACCTACCACACTCAGTTGCACTGAGTTAACTAGCTGTCACTGATTGATTGAGTTGTTGGACATCTAGGAGTTAATTTATTAGACTCTAATATTGATTGAGTCACCATGAGTTAGATTGTCAATTAGATATAGTCACATCTAGTGGATAGATTTGAATCCATCCCTAATTGATTCAAATTCTTTTCCTATGTAAACTATTGTAACACTGGATATTATTATTGTGAATGTGACTGCAAATTCCTGAGCAATACTCATCTATTTCCTATGTGGTTTGTTTTGTTCAGTTTGTATCTTCATTCTCCATTTACTGCAAACATTATCAGAACTATCTTCTTGAAGATATAAATGGAATTCAATATCTAATACCTCCACGTACCATCAATATACAAAACGACCTTTCACATACCGTCAATATATAGAATGACCTTTCATGTACCCTTGAGGTATATCGAAAGGTAGTTCACGCAATCGATTGTATATCAGACGGCCCCTTTCGAACGATTGTGCATTAGACAACACTAATACAGATTTGATCTCCCATGTACCTTACGTATATCGAGAGACACTGCTAGGATTCCCTAGCCATCTGAGAAAATCCCTTTGGCCGTCTTGTTGGAGAAATACACCGAGAACAACACTAGTGGAGCTACTACGCACATTCCGTCCATGTAACCGGGTGTTTACGCAAGGGACAGTCCCAATCCTCCTTGTCACATTTCACTGTTGGACCATGCGGTATATCACAAGTTGTGACAACTTGACAATCCTAGTGAGAGACCAGATATCTTCATCCCATCCTATCATTTAAGTCTACTTATAGCCTTTAGCCTGCGTATATTTGTTTGTGTTTCCTTTTTCTTTTGACCTAGGGTAGAAATTTTCAGCCATCACCCTAGCTGAGAAATTTGCGAGGCGTTCTCGTAGATTGTAGGGTTTACTGCCTGATTCTCCTCCTACTATGGAAGGACACGAAGGTGAAACCATGGAACAACCAACTTCTACTGATGCTCCTATAGAAAATACTGTAGCTACTGAAAATAGAGAATATTTCTCTGTTTATGATAATCCTTTGGTCCAACTGCCTCCTATGGCTGACCCACCCTTTCGATTTCTGACAGAGGGTCAATCCGACTCATCCAACTGGACATTCAACCACCCACCTAATGAAGCTGTAGAAGCAAAATATGGTCCAAATGCTACTTTTTGGAGAACCTCTATAGGAATGTCTATTGCTGATTATGGGACTACTACAACTGAACCAGAGCCATCTATATTGTCCCCTTTAAGGAGACGCCTTAAGAATGCTCTGTCAAATGAAGAGCTTTTACGAGAGTCTATCGAGCATTTTTTGCAAATGTGCAGAAGAGTTGAAAAATATAGAAAATCCAAGGAGGAGAAGTATTTCTCCTCTTCCCAATCCTTCAAGAACAACCCCACCTGGGTATCATGCCCTGTCACCACCTCAAGTAGCTCTTCTTCCAGAATCATTAACCCAAAAAGTTGGTTAGTCAGAATCCAGTTCACACCCCAACTCCTAGTCAAAATCCAGTTCAGACCCCCTCTCCCAGTAATAAATCCCCATCCGTTTCAGCTTCTTCGATAGTGTCTACACTTGGGGAGCATTCCCTAGCACAAGTTCCATCATCTATTGGAGGGACTGTTTCTAGTATGGGGCAGAACTTGCCAACTGCACCACCAACGACGAATAATCCTCCTCCTAATACCACTATGGTTGTACTTCCTTTTTGACAGGGAGGATCCTCATGGGTCCAACATGCCGTTTCTATGCTTTCTTGGGGATATACTTATCCTGGGAATCAACCACCCATGGTTCATCAATATTACCAATCAGCACCGTCGGCGGTAGTCTATCCTAGAATTCCTTACCCTAGAAATGTTTTTGTACCTTGGGGAAAATCAAATTGGTCTAATGTCCCATCCTATGGAGGAGCTTTTGTAAAAACTACTGGATTATATGGAGGTCCACCTAGAGGACCCTCGAGAGGACCTGGAGGTTCTAGAGGATCCATAGGACCTGGTGGAGCATTTGGAGGGCCACTTCCTGGGGGCCCACCACCTAGAGGGCCACCATATGGAGGACCTCCTCCTGGAGGCCCACCATCTGGAGGACCCCCACCTAGAGGCCCACCACCTCGAGGACAACCTTATTGTGCACCTCCTCCTGGAGGCCCACCACCACCTCCTCCTGGAGGCCCACCACCACCTCCTCCCGGTGCTCCCCTGCCTGGAGGACCTTCGAGTAACCAAAAACCTAACCAACCGACCTTAGGAGAATCATCTATGCACGTTTATCAATATGCCTATGGTCCTACTGGTACGCAAATGCCATACAAATATCACCAATATCCTAAACCCAATCAACAATTTCCATTTCTCGCTACAGTAGATCTGCCAAATCTATCCAGATTGATAAATGATCCAATACATCACGATTCATCCTAGCCAGCCATTTCGGTCAAATTACCTTCGGATATACCAAAGTTTGAAAACAAACCCAATGAATATCCTAAGAATCATGTGATGAATTTTCATCTATGGTGTTCATCAAATTCTCTGATGGATGGTTCAATCCTTCTATGGCTATTTCAGAGAAACCTCACAGGCATTCCTGAAAAGTGGTATAGAGCTAGCACAACACTCTTTCTAGGATTTCAATGCTTTATCAATGGCATTCTTAACTCACTTTCTGTTACCAATCCAGTACAAAATAGGTACATACCTGTTGACCTCACTTTGTCAAACTAGATCAAAGCATATCTCCAATCATATACATTAATGGAGAAGAAGATGTAGGTTATTCAAGGCTCCCATTCTTGATAAGTTACTTGCTGATTGGTTTACAAAGTATTTATTCCCAACCATTACTATAGATGTTTCCATGGGAGGCACTGTTACCAAGGAGAAATCCATTAGCTATGCTCAGTACCTATACTTTCTCTATTCCCAATCAGGTACTTTGTATGATTTAATTTCCCACGCTCCTCGGCCCATAACTGATCCATCAAGACCCCAACTGAACCGCCTGTTGATGGCATCCTTGGTTCATTTCAAACATAAACGATGACAAAATATGCCAAGAAGAAAACTCAACCTGCCACACCATTAAGTCAACCAGCACCACCACCCAAAACTGTACCTCCTCCTGTTGCTTTCGCCGAGGTAAATGTGGTCCACTCTGTGAATCTTCGGTTGGAAAAAAGAAAGGTAAGAATAAATAAAAAAAACTTGATAATCAACAGGAAGGTAATAAATCACCAAATCTTGATGCTGATTCCAAAGGTAAGAGAAAGGTAAAATATGCCTACTTAATCTGTGGAGGTGATCATTTCACCAAAGAATGTCCTCAGCGTGAGGAAGTTAACAATTTTTTGAAAAGTTCACCCACCCCAGCAGTTCTCAAAGACCCTTTCCCCACCCAGCAACATTTAATTGATCATTAATCCTTGCATGGGCCTTCTTCATCCATTTATGAAGGAAAAATGATGTCCAGTGAAACGATTAATCTGAATACAATAGCACATAGTTATGACCCCCCTCCGGAGAAGAAACCTGATGAAGTTCCATCCGATAAATCCTCAGCATCCACGCCTCCTCCTAGTAATGGTATTCATATTGAAAAACCTACACTTGAGGCAATTTTTCACCCACCCAAGAGTACACTTCGTAAGTCCATTATTAATCCTAACACCCGTGCTTCCCAATACTATAACATTGTAAAATATATGGCCCAGGAACCATATGCTATGCTGGCCCTAGGAGTACTGCAAACTTGTCCCACCAAGCGAAAAAATTTGCTCATAGAATAGTAACATCATTGCTTTCAAACTGAATGACTTTAAAACTATGCTCTCACATCAGTTGACTTTATAGCTAACCACCAAAATTACCAGAAAGAATATCCATCATACCATTCTGGATGAGGGAGCCTTTACTTCGGTCATGTCTTTGTCTTGTTGGAGTGACATTGGTTCTCCCGAGATTAATCGTTCACCTACCACACTCAAGGCCTTTGATGGTCGCATATTTCAACCCTATGGGTTGCTGCTTGCTATCTAGGTTGAACTGGGGGGAAAATCAGTTTCCATCTGCATTGAAGTGGTTGATGCTCCTTTGGACTACAACCTACTCCTAGGTCGTAACTAGTTTTATGCTATGCAGGTCATAGCATTGACCATTTTTCAGATCTTCCAGTTCCCATTCCAAGGAAAGATTGTCACTATAGATCAATTATATTTTATTACTCCTAATTATATTTCCAATGATTCAAACAATGCCCAACTTATGACTACCCCACAGTATCAAAATATTAGAGTATGTCTTCTTAAAGACTCTTCACTCATGGGAGTATTTCCATTGTCAAATCCTCTTGCTTCGCAGACTACATCCATAAATATGATTTCTATCTCTAGCATAGACAAAGGAAAATCTATTGCTGAATGAACATCACTTAATTCTTTTGAATAAGTATACAATGCAATACAATCCACCAGTGACCCCACCATCAATGATCATTTGTTGGTGGCCTTTGATTTTTATCACCTACCATATTGGCTAGACATCCCCCCCCCCCCACACTTCCTACTGATGAATCCATTATGGAAGTTATGTCCCTGGAAGAGATTCCTTGGAGAGATCATCATCATTGATCCTCTTTCATTCCCCCTTTCCATGTGGTAGAAGAGCACTTTGCATCAGCAGTTTCATCTAATATAGTCACGGACCCTCAGTCTCCGATCCTCACTCGTGATGTTGAGTTCTAGGGAAATCTATGCAATATTACCAAAACTATGCCTGTGTATATATCAGTGAAACCCGGTGTTTCAAAGAATATTCAAATAGGCTAGAAATCTTCGCCTTCCGAGGTTCAGTTATATACGACCTTATTCAAGAAATTTCGAGATGCCTTTTGTAATACTCCAAAAATTCGTAAAAATTTAGAATTTTTCCTAGGACATTAAATATTTGCAAACGTCACTACTGAGGAACATTTAACTGTTAACGGTTATCATAACTAGACTTAAACAAGCATTGATTCTTTTGTTAAATTCTCGATTTGCATACTTAATTATTTGCTTCCATAAATCATTGTTAAGGATTTGATTTAGTAGGTTATGATTCGGAACAACATGAATTGAAACATCTATTTAATTACTAAGTGCTAAGTTTGTTTTACTGTTTGTGAAAATATGAAGGAACTTCAGTTGAGTCCGATGCTTACTTAGCTTTTTAGCTAATGCAGTGAAGTGATGCTTCTTTTACAGGTCTTTTACAGGTAAGATGTTTTGTAACCAGTTTCCAGATCGAGATTATTATCTCAACTAGCATAAAATGTAATCCTAGTAAATTTGTTTACTTTACAGCTTTTATTAAAATGAATGAGGTATCATTGATCTGTATATTTATTTTTTAAATAGTTTTCTGGTAAACCTAAGTGTTTAGTAAATTGAACATAGTCCAGTTGTTCTTCCATTTCGCTTCAACTATAACTTGTTCATCTAAATTTTATCTATCTAATATCAGTTTAGGTCCTGTATGTAATTCTAGTGAAAGGTAATTTGATACCAAGGTCATTCATAAGTGATTGTCTCAACCATAATAAAATATTATGTAAACTAGAAAGAACTAGTTCCAGGTATAGTCATAAGATATAATGTTTGACATTCATACATAGAACTAATGTTTTCGTGTAGAAACAGACTACTAAATGTTTTAGTACTTACAAGGTAGAGATGCAATAATACAAATTTTATATCGTTAAACTATAGTATTATTGCCTTTTGTGTAAAGATAGAAAATATTATTCTCTACAAAATCTATCCAACCTAACCTTCATATGACCTTCATCTTACAAGGGAATATGAAAAACATTAATATCTTATAAGGAAACTAAGTTTAATACCTAGACTAAGTGTTACAATTGATTTTACCACACATGGTTGATCACACTTTTATGGCCTTCCCTGTCCTTTTGCAGACTCTTTGGACCCCATGGACCATTATTGTACCTTTGATGTTTCCAAGATCATCCCTAAAAACACCTGTTATTTTCTGTACGCGACTTTTAATCCCTTTATCGCGTATATACGTGGATATTACCCTTAAGCCCACGTACATTGGGATGTGTGCATAAGTTCAAATGATTTTGGAGTTTTACTTGATGTGGATCCGAATCACTTGTCTCTTGGCCTTCCATATGCCTCGCGATCGCTTGGATTTGACCTTCCATTACCCCATTGAAGCACTATATAAGGAACCCCTTGGATACATTGAAGAGGAGGAATTGAAGGGCAATAAAACTATAGTCCATTTTTGTTGTAGCTTGCTTGTACTTGAGTATGAATCCCTTTGTCCCTTGGAGCACTTTGTGTTCTTCCAAAGCTTGCCTTTACTTGTGATCTTGCTATCAAGAGATGGAGGATTGAGGTGGTGGAGGCCCAGGTGGACAACTCAATTTCTCTGGTTCGCAGACGTGCCGACAGAGGTTGTCACTTATGTAATCTATGATTTTATTAATAGAAATATATTTTCCTTTCCAATGATGTGCATTTAAATGAATATTGAATCCATGGAGGGATTTAATTGCTTATGCATTATTGTTTATATATGTTAGAGTAGGCCTAACACTATATTGTATAGCATGATTTCCTTGTTTACTGTTGTTGAGAGTGAATTGCTAACGCAAGCGGGATTGGAAAAAGATCAACGGGGATGTACTTCAACTGTCCGAAATAAGGTATGACTCGAGATCCTTTAGTGTTAGATGTTTTATTTCTCTTACATATTGGGAAGGGATTGATTTCTATGGTTTCTCTGTCTATTGTGGTACACCCCAAGCCATAGGAATTTTTCTTTGTAATAGAATTGGAGACCATATTGGGGTTGTTCCTTGTTTTTCTTTGGGGTTTGGGGGAAAAATGTGCTAGATATTATTGACTTTCTCTCTGTTAGAAAAGAGCATGAAAATATACCTGGATCAAACATGGAGGGATTTCGCTGGACGATGCTCCTAGAATTCGCTTCTGAAGTTCTAAGCTCAAATGCACTATGTTGGGTAAAAAATTCAAATGGTATGAAATTTTTTAAAATTTTCACTATTTATTGAAAATTTTTGAATTTTTTACCCACTTTCTAAAGTTTTTGACCATTTCTGACCATTTTGGACCGTTTCAACTAATTTAATGTTGTAGGAATCCATTTTGAGTGCGGTTTGACCATGGTTTTGACCCGTTCGTGCCTATTTCAGGCATTATGTATAAAATGGCATATAGGTTAGGTTTCACATCCATTTGCACTTTGCATAACCTTATGAACATTTCATCTTAACCTTAGGTACGAACCCATTCCTTCTGGTCACGGGACCTTCTTGCTACTTTTAGAAGTGACATGTTGTGAATGGTAGAGATTTACCATACATGGGTACCCTAGTTAGATCCTGTTTTGCGTTTGGTTCCCATGTCGACATTTCTCCTTTAGGGTGCGGGAGTCCTTTGTATAGTACCTCCATGATTTTGAGCAAGAGCTTCATACTCCTCTTGACCTTTATACTGGCCATTTCCCCGGGACTCCCTTGTATATGTCCAGTTGTAATTGCATTATCATGGGTTTTGCTTGCCTTCTTGAGCCTTATGCCAACTTCCCTGACTTTGATTATTAGCCATATAGCCTAAGCTTGTCTCATGTCTAGCCAAGCAGAGCCTTTATATATATCCTTTTCAGCTTGATTCCCCATTTTTTATCGGGAGGGGAATTTCTCCCGAGTGTCGTTATCTTGCACATGTTTCCTTGCATTGAGCATAGGTATGTTCCACTGCTTGGAACTAGTTTGTTTGCCCCTTGACACTTGTATCCTCCTAGATTTATAACTTTAAAGCACTTTTATTCTTTTTCAAGATTTTCAAAATATCTGAAAAAGTCAAAAAAAAATTTAAAAAACCAAAAAGCCGGATAGGAAAATATGTTATCTTCCTACGTTCAGTGGCCATTCTCCTTTATTCTCTTGTTCGAAGGAAGTTGAAGCCTGATTTTGCCATTCCTCAGTTGTCTTGACTTTTCATGTCAGCCATTCCTGGTACTATTACTGGTTCATGCACATCTTGTTCGAGTCCTTCCACATTATACATCATTGCCGAGTACCTCGTGTTGGTTCATGGGGGATGCCTTAATTCCCTCCTTCCAGTGGATTCCATCCCATCGACTTTAGATCATTTATTCTGGGATAGGAGTCTAGAGTCATTTGAGTGCCTTGAGACTTACAGTCATCAGTGGTAGGTTCTCTCACCATCGACAGTTTTGGGAATACATCAATGTCCCCTGATCGATGGATTCTTTCAAGTGTTCGACCTCAACTCATCTATTCACACTTGTTAGATTGCACTCTAGTACCTTGATTCCCATTTTCATTATCAGTGGGTGATCTCATGTCTGTTAACGGTATACATCAATGACCGTCAATCAGATGATGGATTACTATGTTCGACCTCGACACCTCTATTCACATAGTAGGACATGTACTCGTAGCGGTTTATGTAGAAGACTTTCTAGATTGGTGGCATTCCACATATGCTACCGCCTTGATCTTGGCAGTGTTCATGAGATTTCAGCTCTCATGACTTGATTCCAGTGTATGTCAGATATCTTCAACCATTATGGAAATCTTGATCCATTGTATATCTTCAGCTTTCATGGAGATCTTGATCCTTTGTATATATTCATCATGGAGATTCTGATCTATTATGTATTGTACGTGGCGATGACCACACATGTCATATTTTGTATCATGCATATTCATGGCCATTGTACTCTTATGTATCCGGGGATGCTATATGTATTTGTAGTCATATGCAGAGATTGATTATTGTACTATACTGATGGATGGCTAGTTCTTCCACCTGGTTCTTGATCACTCCACTTATGGGATGGATTTATAATGTATTTCAGGCATCATGTTATCCCTCTGATCTCACACACTGAGGGGGCATCTATTACAGTTGATTTTACCACACATGGTTGATCACACTTTTATGGCCTTCCCTATCCCTCTGCAGACTCTTTGGAACCCATGGACCATTATTGTACCTTTGATGTTTCCAAGATCATCCCTAAAAACACCTATTATTTTCTGTACATGAATTTTAATCCCTTTCTCGCGTATATACATGGATATTACCCTTAAACCCACATACATCGGGATGTGTGCATAAGTATAAATACTTTTGGAGTTTTCCTTGATGTGGATCCGAATCACTTATCTCTTGGCCTTCCATATGCCTTGAGATCGCTCGGATTTGACCTTCCATTACCCCATTGAAGAACTATATAAGGAACCCCTTGGATACATTGAAGAGGAGGAATTGAAGAGAAAGAAAACTATAGTCCATTGTTGCTGTAGCTTTCTTGTACTTGAGTCTGCATCCCTTTGTCCCTTGGAGCACTTTGTGTTCTTCCCAAGATTTCCTTTTCTTGTGAGATTTCTATTGAGAGATGGAAGATTGAGGTGGTGGAGACCCAGGTGGAGGACTTGGTTTCTCCTGTTCGCAGACGTGCCGACAGAGGTTGTCACTTATGTAATCTCTGATTTTATTAATAGAAATATCTTTTCCAGTCCAATGATGTGCATTTAAATGAATATTGAATCCATGGATGCGTTTAATTACTTATGCATTATTGATTATATATGCTATAGTAGGCCTAACACTATATTGTATAGCATGCTTTCCTTGTTTACTGTTGTTGAGAGTGAATTGCTAATGCAAGCGGGATTGGAAAAATCTCAACGGGGATCTACTTCAACTATCCAAAATAAGGTATGGTTTGAGATCCTTTAGTGTTAGATGTTTTATTTCTCTTGCATATTGGGAAGGGATTGATTTCTGTGGTTTCTCTGTCTATTGTGGTACACCCCAAACCATAGGAAGTTTTCTCTGTAACACTAAGAGTCAAGCTATGTATATTTCTATACTTGCTAGTACACAATACATAAGTGTTTTTAACCGATGTATCTTCATAAGTTTCTTACAAGGTATTTTTACAATCTTATGATTTATCCCAAGGTGTTTTTTACTATTCTAATCAAGGTTAAATAAATCCTTTGCATAAGTTTTTCCCATTTATATGATGCCTAAAAGATAGTTTATAAACCCTAGTTAATTCAAAAACTACCACCATTATCATTTTCCTTTAAGATTATAACTTGCATATAATAATAAAATGATATTATCCTATCATTGAAAGGGTTATAACCTAGTTTAATATAAAAACAAATGTGTGTGCAGGCTGCTCCTTCGGGTCTTGAACTATAATGCTAAACCCACAACTCACAAATATATCCAACGCCAAGTGGTAGGTGATCACTGGTTAGGGTTTTGAATTTTGGAGTTTCATTATACAGTCCTCCTAAACCCTAAAAATTCTCACTTTACCTATATTTTCATACTGCTGTGGAGAGGAAGCTACAGGCTTACGGCCTCATGGCTTCACTGTTGTTTTCCTGCTGCAAATGAGAGCCTCCCAGGTTGTCGCTTACCTTTACCCGTGAGAGTCATTTTCACCTTTTCTATTCTTCTGCGTACGAGAGTATTATTTCCATTTCTTACCTCTGTGTGTGTGTGGTCTTCATTGCCATTATTTGGCCTCCGCGTGGGCTTTCCTTTGACATTGATGCAGTAGTGAAACTCTGTCTAAGTCATTAGTGCAGTGTTTACGGTTTTGTGTTCACCATGTTTTTTGGCTTTAGCTTGAACTTTCCTTATTAGGGTTTTATTGGAAGTATCTCACCTCGTGGGTTGGGAATAACCTTTTTGGTGGATTGGGTCTATTAAGCCACCTTCTATGTGGCTAAAGTTGAAAAATAACCAAGTAAAAATTCCTTTTAAGTTTTTAATAACCCTCTGCACTGTTTTAAGTTTTTATGGTCTTTGTTTTTTTTTTGAAATAAGGAAAGGCTTAACGAAAACTTTATTGGTTGCAGGTCAGTTTAAACATAGAGCTTATAAGACTATGACTTGAAGTCACCAATGAAGAGGGGATATTCACATTCCTCAACAATCAGTAAGCCTCGGTCCTACCTGAGGTTCCTCCAGCGATGGATGTATGGTGTGTTAGTTGATACCGTCCGCTTGGTTTTTGGATTATTGCTCGGCCGTGGCTACAATGTAGTCATATGTGTTTTGGAAAGTATGTTTGGCCATGCCTTAATAAAATGTTTATAAGGCCTTCACAACCGTAGCTTGATTTACAAAGCTTGTATTTTGGACAGGATTTTTAAGCCGTAACTTCTGTTTGGACTGAGGCCATTAGGTTGTAACCTAATTTGGAATTGTAATGGTTTATTTATAATTTAAGTTAGTTTTTTCTACAAATTATCGACTTGTAGAATGTTAGTTGAAAGACTCGTTAAATGAGTGGTTACAGTGTTATATGATAAAAACAGTTTGTTTTGACAAAAGCTCTGTGTTATTCTTAATATAAATTGTAGTCTTTTGAAAATTCCAATTTTTCGATTTATTCAGTGATTATGTTGATATAAGAAAATGTAATTTCCTTTAATATTGTTATAGGGTTTTATTACAGTGAAATTCCATAATTTTTCTTGATTTTGTTTAAAGAAGGAACAATTGTTTTGACAGCTGATTTCTAAAACCAAGTTTGAGTTTTTCTGTCAGTAAAAATACAATTATTTTAGGAACTAAATAAAGAAAAGGGCTGATTAACACAACCTGAGTCTTTACCATTTTCTTAGGTTGGAATGTTTTAAAAGGTCTTTTACTTAAATGTTTTAGTTTATATTTAACGAACATTTTTAATACTGTTCCTATGAAGAGTTTATTTAATTCTATGTGTTTATACCAAAAATAGATAACTGTGTTTGTTTACATGAAGAATTTATGTTTAAGTAATTATGGGCAAGTTGTATTAACCCTCTTCTGGAAATAGAGAAGAGAATGGAGGTCATTTTCCATAGTTACTCCAATTAGGATTTTTATGAAATCTTATTTACTTTTAAATTAATACAGAGTTTAATATTTAATTACAATGTATTAAAGTTTGATTCTTACCTAGGTTAATATTGAAATTATCTAGTAATCACTAGTCTAATTTTACTATTTCCTGAAGTTATTCCTGCTATTTTTTTTTATTTTTTATAATGTCTTTTAGTTGCTATGTATATTTATAATAATAAACTTATAGTAAATAATTTATTTACTGTGTAAATAAGAGCACAGACTGTGTATACATACATACATACATACATATACATATACATATACATATACATATACATATACATATATATATATATATATTTCTTTCTTTCTTTCTTAGAGATAGTTTTGTTATTTTATGATAATGTACTCTATCTAAGGAAAATTTCTGAAAAAGAAAGGAAAACCTACTTTTGATTAACCCTATGAAATCCGTAGAAGGTAAATAAACACGTTCAAGCACACTTAATTTGATTATCTATCAGAATTTAATCTAACCTACTGTACTAGAGTACTATCTTTAAAAATGTGTGGAAAATACAGTTAGGTGTTTTTTTTATCTATCAATAAAATTGGAAATTTTTCTAATCATTTATCCTAATCTATATCTAATACAGAAATTGACTAACTTTTCACAGTGAAATATTTTATTCAATAATTCTAATAACAAGAGAACATAAGCATAACACATTATTCCTTAAGTTCAATTCTTCTTGATCCTAGATATGCAATTAGAAATTAGAAAAATCATGTAGAACCTAGAAATGTAGAAGAGGTGACAACAGCTTAAGGAACCTGTTTCTCCTAATCAACTCTTGGAGATAGTTGAACTGCAAATCTCAGGACCCTCGAGCTTGTCTTCTAGTCCACCTGGTAGAAGTACTAAGTGAGAGATCTAGTTTAATAATCCTCTGCAACTCTATTGAGTATTCAGAAAATCTATTATGCTTGCAGCAGTATGAACTCAACTTAAAATAGCTGCACTAGTTTAGAACTTCAACACTTTTCACTCAAAACAAAATTTTGCTAGTCCCCTCCATCGAATTTTCTTGTGCACTAAATTCACTTAAAATTTTCACAAGTGAAGAATGAGCAGCCTCAGCTGAATTCAATGGGAATTTTTATTAGTATGCCTAGGTATTTTGGGTCAGTTTTCACTTAATGAGCCACCTTCTCTTGTTCCACTTTCTTGGGGAACATGACTACAAAAATAGGGAAATTGCCTCCTCCAACAGCTAGAAGTAGTTTGAGGATGATGCCAAGTGTCGATCTGCTCTCAACCTAGCCTATTCCACCAAGTGACCAGTAAAACACTCATTTAACAGCCTCCTTAAGCTGTTGTCTCATCTTTATTTTATTAATTATTAAAATATTCAGCAATTACATTCAATTATCCTTGACCCCACTTGGTCATTAATTACAAACTTTATAAAAAAAATATAACATAATGTTTCTTAAAACATAAAATGTTTTTTGCAATTTGGGGCATGTGACATCTTCGCTTGGACATATGAAGAAATGTCAGGGATTCATCCCTCTATTGTCATTTATGAGATCAAAACCTACCCTGGTGCCAAGCCAGTTTTCCAAAAAGTACGCCAGGTACATCCACAAAAGAAGCAGCCATTAAGGAGGAAGTTGAAAAAAATATAAGGGCTGGTTTGATATACCCCGTACCTTTAATTGAATAGGTATCCAATATAGTTCTTGTGAACAAAAAAACATGGTACTTTCAGGGTTTGCATCAATTTTAGGGATTTGAATCAGGCTTGTCCCAAAGACAATTTCTCCACTCCCTATATCGATCAAATAATCGATAACTATGCTGGAAGCGTCATCTTTTCATTCATGGATGGATTTTCAGGCTATAATCAGATTGAAATCCTCCCTTCAGATCAACATAAGATGACCTTCATTTTCCCATGGGGGACCTTTTCCTATCACAAATTACATTTTTGACTTGAAAAATGCTGGTGCTACATTTCAACGTGCCATGTCGTATGATTTTCGTGATATCAAACACGTTGTGGAGCCCTATCTCAACGACCTGCTTGTTCTCTCCAAGCAACGAGACCTTCATGTTGATCATCTGAGAGTTATTTTTCTTAGATGTATTCATTTCAACATTCGTTTGAACCCCCACAAATGTGTTTTCTGTGTCGAAGCTAGCCGATTGCTTGATTTCATCGTGTCTAAGGATGGCATCCGTATTGATCCTTTGAAGATCAAAGCCATCCTGGCTCTACCTGCACCCACTAATGTAACAAAACTCCAAAGTTTTCAAGGGAAGAAATTTTTTTTATGTCGTTTTGTCTGCAACTACGTAGAAAGGAAACACGGTTTCATGCGATTGCTTAAAAAGGATACACCTTTTGTCTAGGATGACTTCATGCAACGCATGTTTGGTAATATCAAACATGCCCTTACCCATGCACAACGACTTATACTATGAAACGAGAACTCGACATAGTTGTCGTTTTTCTCTCTCCTAATTTTAGTAACTATTTTTACCTCCATTTAAAAAAGGGTTGATACCCGTATCACACATTTTCATTTTAAGACATTTTTTTGGGCCTTTGAATATCTTTGCCTTAAAATATTATTACTTTCTATTTTGAAGTGTGTTTTTTAGACATTTAACAAAATAACATACATTTAGAAGCAAGTTATATTGAAAAACATATACATTTTGCAATTTTTTCTTTAAAATAAGACATTTTTATAGGCAAACTGAGACATTTTTATTGACAAAATTATAATAAATTCTAGAAAATAAAGACATTTACAACCATTTTCAATGGATTTTCATAGAAATTTTGTATAAAAATGATACTATTTCATATTGTATTGCAAAATGTTAAGATTCACATAAATTCACCAATAACTATACCATATATTTGTAAATAACTTATTAAAAACAATATATATAGAAATTTTATTTCTAAAATAAAGTCTTGAAAGTCAAAACATTACTAATATATCTTATCAAAAAGTTGTGAAATTTAACATTTTCTTCAAGACATTAAACTAATCAACAGTATCATGCAAGCCAAATTAGTCATCAAAATAGCTTGGCTTTCCTTAGGGACATCAATGTCCTCTTCCATTGGGTCTTCTATTATGTCTACAAGATTCTAAAAGTACTCATTTCCATGAGGGATATCTGCAAAAAAAAAAAACATTATAGTAAAACAACATTATAGTAAAAAAAAACATTATATTAAAAACAATTTAAAAAAAACCATTACCTACCTAACTACACCTCAAAAAACAATACATTAATTTTTTTCAAACAATTAACCAACCTAACTACACCACATAAAACATTATATTAATTAAAAAAAAATTAACCTACCTAACTTGAAAATCTTTAGTTTGAGAAAATAATACACAGGTTATATTATGTGAAATGGTTTAAAATATTATGTTTATTAGTATTCACATATATGAAGATATGTGAATATTTATAAGAATATATATTAGTTTCTTAGATTTTATAGGATAAAAAGAGTGTATATATATGGTTTAAATGTGTAATATCAATTTTTATAATTTAAATTATTGATGCAAGTCAATTAAACCATATAATATTCAAATAAAAATTAAAAAATATCTTGTTATTATTAAGATGCCATTTAAATCTTAATAATGTTTTTATTATAGTTTTTCTGGGATACTTGACCATTTTTGAAAGTCAATAAATCATGCTTATATATATTATATTAATGAATGTTTTTCATCACTTTAATTGAGTGAAAAATCTCTTTAAAAAAAAAATTATTTTTGAAAGTTGATGGAGCGAAATGGATTCACTTCCCTCCACCTCCTATGCTTTCGTCCCTTCCGCCACCTCCACCTCCGCCCATCCATCCAGCACGACACCTCCACCTCTGCCCATGCATCCAGCACGAGCCTCCCTTGCCCCCCGCGGGACCCCCCTCCCATCCATCACGAGCCTCCCTTGCCCCCCGCCGGAGCCTCCTCCATGCCAACCTTCCTTTCCCAGAGCCTCTTCCATCTCAGCCTCCCTTTTCTTCTGCCTCCCCATCCCACCACCTCCACCGTTCCATCGAGGGGAGTGCCACTCCCTTGGGTGCCAAAGGGCTGCCCTCACTGGCGGCCCTTTGGCGCCCAAAGGAGCGGCGCTCCCCTTGATGGCACGACGGAGGTGGTGGGATGGCCGCACTCCCTTTCCTTCTGCCTCCCTCTCCTGCAGAAGCCATCCGTATCGTCCGTTTCTTTTGTTGCTGTCTTCTCATTTGGCCCGTCAAATTCTTTTGAGACTCCAGAATCTGAGCGACAGTGTCGTTGAGATTTTGCTTAAGTCTGGGTTCATAAAAGTCAGGTTCCTGGTCTGTCTGCAAAATAATATTCAAGTCGTCTTCAGTCGACTGACTTGCGGCGTCCTCAATTTATTCCAATAGGTGGCGGCCTCCTTCCTGTGCTGGTCGGCTAGAGACGACTTGTTGACTTGGCACTATGGCCGATCCTTGGGCTGTCGTTTCTTAAAAAGAAAAAGTGGTAATGTAAAAGAAGCTAGGGGAGTTACGACCAAAGGGAGCTATCCAATTCACTAGCCTCTCAAGGAAGCAGGTAGTTAGGATAGTTATGCGACCGAAGGAAGCACTTATTATGAGACCAAAGGAAGCACCGTCAACCAACAAGTGAAAGCAACCAAAGGGAGCGGGCGGGGCTTGCCTAATGAAACTGTCTTAATACTTAGATTGGCTAAGCCGCCAGCAATGGCACAAGGAACAGATAGTAACTGGACGGATGCCACCACTTGACTTGCCTCATGAATTGCCAAACTTGGGTTGGTTCAATTGCCGTCATTGCTTTCTATAGGAGGGAGCAAGATTGCCTAACCTGACTAAAAGCGAGGAATAAAATAAAAATGATCAATTAAGTGTAATTGTTTATATATATTGAGTTTAATTTTAGAAATATAGTTTGTGTCAATTAAGTGTAATTGTTTATATATATTGTTTATAAATTGTAGTGTTTGATTGAGCAAATCACGATTCTTACAAATACCAAGTAGTATTTTTTCTTTCTAAAGATGACCCACTTTGATTATAGTAATATTTAAAAAATAAAAATGATCTTTTAAAAATAATGAGTACTTTTTATTTGGTAAAATAACTTGAATTATTATTTTATATATGTAAGATTAAATCTTTTATTTATTTTTTTGAAAACTGAATTTTTACAGTGACAATATAACAATATATTCAAAACAAGAAAGAGCAATGTATAAAAAACTTATGATATTATTTCTTAACAAAAAACAAAACTTATTATTTATTAACGTGTTTAATATTTTTCAATTATATAGTTTGCATGTATATAGTTTAGATATTTATATAACAATTTTAAATTTATTGAAACATTTAATTTATATAGTTTTTTTACAAGTAGTTTAACAAAATGTCACACCCCTAAAAAAAATCCATATATAGAAAAATAAAATTATTGTTGTGGAGAGGTTAATAGGGGAAGGGTGTTTTATATGTTTTTGTTTTTTTAAATGTATTGTTGTAGAGGGGTTAAGGGGATAGGGGAGTTTAAATTTCTTTTTAATTTTTTTAATTGTAATGTTGGGTGGGTTAAGAGGGCTAGATGGCATTTAAGTAGGTTAAAAAATAAAAAATAAAAAATAATCAAAACTACAAATCCTAGGAACTAACATTTTAGATGTTTTTTATTAGTATGATGTTTGTAATTGAAACTTTGAAGGAGATTTTGAAAATTTATATAAATCATTTGTTCTTGTATGGTCTAATGTATGATTTCATTATGAATCACATCATAATTTCTATTCTTTTATATGGTTAGAGTGGTGAAATTATTTATGAAATATGTTTGTTTGTTTAATATGCAAGTTTCAAAAAAGTTGTAATTTGTCTTTTGAAGAAAAAAATCATTTTCTAATTTAGGGGTTGATTTTAAACTTTTTGTAAACAACAGTATGGGATGTTTAGGCCATGGCTCTATTTTTAACCCCGAAAAAAAAGCATGTATACTGGTATCAACACTTTTCTATTTGGGGGTGTTTTTGGTGTTTTTTTTGAAAAAAACATCGTTTTTATGGCTAAAGTTCTCATTCTTAGTATAGAGTTCTTGTTTCATAGTATAAGTGGTTGCACCTGTGTTGCAACCACCTGATTATACTAAGGATTATTCTCTGTATGTGGCTACATCCCTGCCAACTATAGGCATGGTCCTAGTGCAAACAGATGAACACGACCTAGAACATGTGATTTACTATGCTAGTAAGAGTCTTCTAGAATCTGGAACCTGATACTTACATGTGGAGAAAATAGCTATGGCCACGGTCATTATGGTATAGAAGTTCCATCACTATATTTTTCTTCGCACTACTACTATTTATGATGTCTCTAACCCCATGTACTACGTTTTGACACGTCAGGTACTTGGGGGGAAATACTCAAAATGGATTGTTATCCTCCAGGAATTTGAGTTGGAGTTTGCTAAAACCACTTCCAAGAAGTCCCTTGTTTTTGCTGAGCTTGAATGTGACCTTCCCCGTACTATGGAGAAAACAGAGCCCATTGTTTCATTGGTTGATGAATTGTTGTTTCTCATTAGTACGACTGATCCATGGTATGTAGATATTATTCTTTATCTCTAGACTCTACAATATCAGCCCACTACCACTCACGATGAGCATCGTCGTATCGGCCACCAGGTTAGACACTATTTAATTTTGAATGATACCTTATACCACCATGGCATCAATTCCATATTGTGACATTGTCTTACACATGAAGAAGCTGAAATCATCTTGAATGATTTCCACTCTAGAGCTTGTGTTGGTCATCTCTCTGGGTTGGCTACTGCCCATAAATTCTTACAGGCAGGGTATTCCTGGCCCTCGATTTTCAAAGACTATATTGAAACTATCAAGAAATTCCCTTCTTGTCAAACATTTAACACTAAGAAACAGACTCATCCAGCTCCGCTCCCCCCCTATCATAGAAGTTGGCCCTTTTCCAAAATGGAGCATAGACTTTGTGCATTGTAGGCCTACCTCAGCCGGGGGGCATGGATGCATTATTGTGGCTGTGGACTATTTTACAAAATGGGTGGAGGCTATGCCCACATATGTTTATAGATTGCTGTGTGTTTTGTTTTGAAAAGTGTGGTTTCTTGGGTGATTTAAGATGTGTTTTTCAAACCCTACTTATGCATATCCTATGTCTAATGGACAAATGACCATTTTTACCAGTTTTGCGGATAGTGCTAATCGTTACACATTGAATCTTGCATCAACAGATTGGGTACTGTGCTCTCCTATAGGTGATCTAGTGAGTTCAGGGGGTGTTTGTTTAGGTCCTTTTACCAAAAATCTAACAGAATATCATGCAGTGATCAGGATTGTTGACGGAAGCCCTAGTTAGTGTTGTAAGGGAGATTAGGGTTTACCTAGACTCCACGCTAGTTGTTCAGTAGCTTAACCGAGTCTACATTGTCTGAAACCCCCTACTCCTTCGTACATTTCGAAGGGTTAGAATCTTAGAAAGGTCTTTGAGAAAGTCACATATCAACATATTCTGAGACATTTGAATGTTGTGGCAGATTATTTAGCTAATTATGTCTTAGATTGGTATATTGCTCATAATTAAAAATCCATTATAACATAAAAACATGGATGTAAACTCATAAGTAGGAATACATTTCACACGTCACATTTTTGCACACACATCTATAAATAAATTTTGTCACACGCACACACACACACACACACACATATATAAACTGTAAAAATGAGATACAAAAATAGGGTGAAGCATCAAGCTTTCAGTGCCCCCAAAGTATAGGACTGTCATGGTTCAAAATATACATATACAGGGAAAAATATGAAGCTTCGAAGCTTTCAGTATGAATACATATACAAAAAGTGGAAAGTCTCTATAGACTAGTCATCACGGTGGTGCTCTTGGTAGCATATAATGGCCTGAGCCACTCTACGGAGTAGCTTGGAGAATAATCTTGAGACTCCCGCAGTATGACGCTGGTAGCACTTGGGTAGGTCATCAGTGGTAACATCAGGAATCCCTACAGTCAAGCACTACAGGTTCTCCTCAAGATCCCCAAGATCCTCATATGCCTCAGAGCGATGGACCACCATATCTCTAATCCCTTCCCACCTATCAATATGCGACATCCCAGCTGGAAGGACAGGTCCAATGTCTGCACAAACTATTTACACTTGTCTCAGCAATAAAATAAAAATTAAATAAAAGTGAAAAATTTAAAAACATTATGGATAGTTTCTTTATTACCTCAGTCATCCCAATCCTCCCCCTTGGGTAGTGGAAGCTTTGGGTCCTCGCGTAAGTCTCCCCCCTCATAGGAATAATCATCGATCATGAGTAGTTGGCCTCTCAAACAATGAAATAAGGCTCATCCATAGACAACCTTGGAACCCCTGCCACCATGACAGGCCATAACATAAACCCATCTGAGCATCCTAGGATCCTCATGATATACTCTACTCACAACCACCTGAGGTCTCATGTGAGGCACCCTCTGTAGGATGAAAGACACTACCACAGATCCATAGCCAAACTGTTTGAGCTGCCCTCACTTTCTATTTCTCAGCTGATCCTTCATGTTGAATAGCATGCCCTAGCACCTGTTGAAGACTGTAGGTGTCATACACTCTAGCGAAGACAACATGTGTGCCCTAGTATTTAGGTGGGTGGATCTAGTCTTGGCTACTTTCTCGATGGTATAAACTATTGTACTCAAAGGATGATCCATTATCTATTTGATAGGGAGCTTCCCAGATTGGGCATGCATCCCTAGTGCACAATATCTGTCAATCATATCATCCAAGGAAAACTCACCACCTCGTGGGCTGGATAGAACCACTTGTCTCCCTCTCCGAGACAACCGAGTCAAGAAGTATATGTCCTCAATGTCAATGGTAAGGGTGTGGATCCTGACCACAAAATGCTACTGCTTGGGGTCCCACATGTCGATGATATAATCCAAGAGATGTACATAGGATTTCATGCCTAGAAACCTGAAGTATTTTAGTAACCCACAGTTCAATAGGGCCTCTATAGTGGCCGGATCAATGACAGCTTGGAAATATGATATTTCATGCTCATGCTCTTTCCATATTACCATGGCGTGGGTATTTTTTTGCATATACAAGACATAGAAAACATGTATTAGAACTCACACCATGGATGGGGGAAACACACGTTTGATTTTGGTGGATGGAGGGGGTAATTTTTTGGAAAATCCCTAGTTGCGGTGCTCCTTTTCTACATAGACAGAGCACCTGATGCTTCTGCTAGCTTCAGATAGAGTGCCTATGATGCCTCTGTCTCAGCGTTGCAAAGCATCGAGTTGAGGCGCTCCTATTGGATTTGGACAGAGTGCCTATGATGCACTTGTCCCAGCATGATAGAGTGCCATTTTGATCACAGGTAGAAAAAAATGATGCCGCCCAACGCGCATTTTGGGCTTCCAGAACGCCCCAAAACCACCCATCTCTGGTTAGAAAAAAAACATAACTGTGGGAATGAAAAGAATGGTCTTGGAACTAGGGTATTTTCTAAGAATTGCAATATTATACTTTAGTATAGTATTTAGGGGATTCTTTTGGATTGAAACAAACATGTTTATAGATAGGTAGGCGAATATTAAATATGAAACATACAATTAACACTGAAATGTGTAAATTTTGGCGAATATTATGATAAAAAAACATATTTTATGTAAATCTAGGTGATATTAGAGACTAGAAAGTGAATTTATTTTTTGGAAAAAACCCCAAAAATAGCCAATTGGTGAAATTTTGCCGCTAAAAATTACCCTGCTTGGCACTTACCTCCTCCAAGCGGTTTGAGAAACGGCGGATCGTAGAACTCGCAATCACCAAGAGAAGCTTTCCTCTTTTGGCTCCAACTCCAATTTCTTCAAATAGTAAAATAACAATGGTAAGAACGTTTTACTACTAGCTCTAATTTATAGCAATTTTGGTCTTTATTATTATTATTATTTAACTAGAAATTATTTTTAATTCCAAAATTACTTTAAATAAAGTGGGTTTTTATTATTTGTTTTAAATAGTTTATAATGAAGTTTCCTTTAATGTGTTTTTTAAGCTTCCATGTCAAATTGGTATGGCTCGTGGCTATGATTTAAGCTCTTTTTGTCCTTTTCAGGCTTACGGTGAGAATGAAAAGTACCGAGCGTATTTTTACACTTTTCACATGCTCGTTAAATAACCAGTACAAGAGTGTTGAGTCCACTTTTGCTTCTTTTTCATACTTTTAAAAAATGGACTATGAAAAAGAGAACCCATTACGGAGTTATATTTAAGATTTTTTCTGTCTCCATAAAAATACAAAAATATTTCTAAGAGAACTTGTTATGTTCACGCTTGTAAAAGTATCAGAACGATCGACTAGTTGATGGTAGTTTATCACTTTTTCCGATCGATTAGGGCTAGTTACAAAACAGGACCTTTTGGAGTCTTCTTGCATATTCGTTTAGACTCTCTAAACATGAATGATATTGAGTTTACTTTCATCATACTCATAAAACCAAACGATGAAAGAGCCTATCAGGGAACGGAACCATTTTTCTCAGGTTCAAAAAATATGTGAGGATGGACTCATCACTTGATGAGCTACAATGAGTGTTTGTTACCCTCTTTGGACTCGTAAAAATGAAAAATAGGCACTCATCCTTTAGGATGGGGAAATTAAGGGAAAGGGGAATGTTTTTCATTTGTATTTAGGACAGTTTACAGTCCACCTTTGAACATGGTGCATGTCTACATTTGCATATATGAACAGTTGGGTATTTAGCTTGTCTCTGACTCGATCCACTTTTGTGAGTCACCTGAATATTTTGAGTCAATTCAAAGAATACTCCGTCATCTTCCTTGCATTACACCTGGTTTCAGTCTTGTCAAGTCAATGCTGCCATTAGAGGAAATTTCAACTCAAAATGGGCCTCCTAAAATGAATTAATAAAATAATAGTTAAAATAATAAAATAATATTTATTAATTTTGGAGGAAGAAAAGAAAAAAACTACTTTTTTGTTTGTATTTTTGACATATCTCCCTGTGTTTTTACTCAAATTTTGATCAAGAGAGCTCGTTAGATGCGGAATTAAATTCTGCATCCAACGAGCTCTCCCAATTGAAATTTGAGTAAAAACACAGGGAGATATGTCAAAAATACAAACAAAAAAGTAGTTTTTTTTATGATACCTATCCCCAAATTTATATTAAAAAAGTGTTTAAGACCTATATGGTATTTCAAATTTAAATCAATTTCATTGGCTAACACATGATGACATGGAATTTGAATAAAAGTTAAAAGGCCCATTTTGAGTTGAAATTTCCTCTAATTGGCAAGTCACTTGTCATGTTGTAAATTGTTCAAAGCATGTCTCTTCCGAAAAATAACTCATCAGTAAATTTACCTATTCATAAAGTCAGTCATGTCTGAGTAAGTTTAATCACTTCAAATCAACTTTTGTTCCATGTTTTTTTTCATTGATGGGGGAATCATCATGGCCCTCCTTTGACGAGTCTATTCCTGTCGACTTGAGCTTATCATCTGGGAATTATACTTATAAAATAAGTTAAGTACCTTGAAGCTTGCATGCCTTAATGGTAGGTTTCCTTTCTTTCAATAGTAGGTTTTCATTAATGACCTCTGATTGAAATATTCTATCACTGTGTTCGACTTCAAAACATCCATTCACACTTGGGAGAATGTACTGATATACCTTGGGGATCATTGACATACATGATGATTTCCCTTGCACTTGTTAATAGTATACGTTAATGAATGGTAATTAAGTGGTTTCCTCCATGTTCGACATCAAAACATCTATTCACATGGTTAGAATTGTATATGTTGTGTATTGGAATGAAGACCCTGAGCGGTTAGTCTTCATTAGCTATAGTTTCCTATCCTCAGGTTGCGGTTGAAGATCAATTAGAGTCTTGAAATGGATCCACATTGTATTATTGATGGCTATGTTCATTATATGAGGTCAAATAACATGGATCTACTTTGTATGTTCTGTAGCCATGTTCTACCTCCTACATCAGTTTTTCATGGATCTATAGTGTATCATTGGTAGCCATGACATAGTCATCATCATGGATCTGCAGTGTATTGTTCTGTAGCCATGATCAAGTCAGATAAGTCAGTTATTGGTCTTATGTCAGTGTTGATCTCATCTCTCATTACCTCTATATCGGGTTGACATCTAGCAAACTATTTCACCTATCACTTCCTTCTAGCCTCATACTTAGGGGGGCATTCTGTTGCACCTCAAAATTCCACAGTTTCCTGTTTTCCTTTTAGAAAGCCTAGTGTGAGATTCCTTTGGAAATTTTTTCCATCCTTAGGAAGGTTAGTGATTTTCCTTAGTTATGACAGAGCGCCGATGATGCTTCATCCTATGGAGTAAAAGACGCTGGCTCCTATTTTTCTTTTAGCAGTAGGCGCCATCGACGCTTCTTCTTGTTGAGTAAAAAGCGTCAACACTCCTTCACCTTAAGCCAAGTGCGCTAATCAACCTAAAACATGGAAAAAGAAGATTCTAGAAGCCTCCCTATGAAATCCTATGTGGAGTTTGTTCCTACTAGCTAGGGAGAGGTGGCATTCACCTTTCTCACCTATTGGGATCACCTCCTATCCATTTCCTAAGTGAATCTCATGTAATTTGACCTATAAATGAATTCTTCATGGGGTGAGTGATAGAAGGCCAAATAAAGCATCCTTCTGTTGTTGGATTGAGATTTGGTTTAGAGGCAAGGTAGAGTGAGCTTGTGTGTGAAGAGATTGTTGTAGGTGTGAAGGATTGTAGATCTGTTGTGGATGATAAAGCCAACAACATCAAGGATTGGTTGTAACTTTACTCTCTTTTATCATTAATACAAAAGTGTTCCCCTTTCCCAGATTTAATGTGTGTTAATATCCGTTAAATGTTGTTAGACTCCTTGATCACTAACATAGATGATTTATTTGTCATGATACTCTCACTTTGTGCTTTTTTCTTTTAATCTCTTTTGTAGGTACTGAAGATTGCAAGAGGGACTTTTAGAACAAGGACGAAAGGAATTATATTTGAGGTATGATTTTGGTTTCATGTTGATCAAATTAATTATCTAGGGGAAGGATATGATGTTGTGATATTTTTTTCTACTCTTGTGTCTTGCAGGGTATAAGAAAAAGCGGTGTCCATACTAGTTGAGAATTCCTTGAAACACTCGCTCTATCCTATTCCTATATTTTGCTCTAATATCAGTCTTTTTGCCTTCTTCCCAACTTGCAAACCTACGAATCTAGGTAAGGAAGTTTCCTTCTAGGTGCATAGCAAACTCAACTTTACTTAGTGGTTATTTCCACTGTGAACGAGTTACCAACAAATTTCTCCTATATTCCCCCCCATTCATTCTATAATATCTATTAAACCTTTTTACTATTGCTATTACCCGTTCTATCCATTTACGAGGCAGTTGAAATCAGGTTGAACTACAGATTTGGACATCTACAAGTGAAATGTAAAGCACACATGATGTTAAAAAGAAAATTCTTTCCCCAACCAAATGCAAGCCACATAACACTGAAAATTAAAAAAAAAGTGTGTATAATCTTACCATTTTCTTGCTGTTCTAAATAAATTCTCTCTCTGCTAAAATGCCTTCTAGCCCACCATCTGCACCGTAGCTTCCAAGAGATTTTGGACTCGAGATTTTGAAACATATTTGGAAGTTGATTTGCAGAAGTAAAGATCTTATACTGTGCATCTGAATGATTACTATTTTTTTGTATTGATATGTGATCCATCTCATACTTAGATTGACTGTTAGCTTGCAATTTCAAAAAACAGGAAGCCAAGTCTTTCCAAATATAGGTACACCCATAAATGGCATCTAAGTGCAGACCTATTTACTCTAGCAATGAATCTGTTCAGTAATCACCTGAACTACAATTGAAAGGAAACATATCATCCACTAGAACAAGCATCTAAATTCCTTGCAATCAACTCAAAGTAAATGTAAGCCTAAGAGAGTATATCAGATCCCTTAAATTCTTAATTTTTGGCTAATTCAACTTACAACACAGACATGAAGCCATCCTGTTACAAAAGGAGGTTTGTCTACCTCATTTTGTATTATTTTTATATGCATGCCATAATATACACAATTTTTGTCATCATCCTGATAGTCTGGCAAGAAATACATCCCTCAACCAATGCTATGCAAGAAAAAAAGTGTCAATACGGCAAACAGGATGAAACAAAAAATATTTTCCAAATACAAAGCTTTGTTAATTAATGGTATAAAATGAATATGAATTGGAGAGGATCCATTACTTACCTCGGTGGCCATAAAAATTGTAGTATAGATCCCTGAAACCTCTATTGCACAACATCTACCCCATGTTTCCCCATGTTGGATGTTGAATCAATGTGGCTTGATTTGATATGCACAAGTTAGATGCGAAGTATACATTTGATAATTGCCCTAGTTCGATTTCTTGAATGGATATTTATATTACATATAGTTCAAATTTGGGATCAAAACCCTATTTATCCTGCGTATAATAGGGTAGATATGAGGCATTGGAAGGTGACCTGGCATGAAGCATTGCTTCATATCTGATCCAGTCTTGGGATTATTCTTAAAACCTCCCTCAGTGTATATTTCCATGTCATATGTGCCATATCTCGTTTTCTCAATCAATGACAGGTCCTTGGTAGCAAAGAAAACAACGTCAATTTGAATAGCATTAGTAGGAAATTCGATAGGCGGTGAAAGCACTCCGCTGGGCCGACTTTGACATTGAGAGACGAAATATCTCTTCTCTCGTCATATGTTGTGGGAACATGGAATAAGGAGTTTGAATGCTATTGGAGCAATGTAAAATTATATATACCATTTATTGAATCCTTAACTGATATTGACTAGTATCAGTAGAAGTCGTAAGTCTATCAAGTAAAAATATATTCGGTTTAAGCAGAACCTGTAAATGTACCAACATAGATAGAGAAAATTTAGGATTGATATCCAGTCCCTGTTCGAATAGACCCGGTTTGAGGAGTAGAATTAGTAGCAGCCAAACTGGTAACGACATAAGAAACTGTACCAATCCTTTCAATAGACCCATAGGTAGAGATAGATTGAGTTCGTTTCCCAATGCACCTCACCTCGCTTAAAGGCTCAACCTCCTTGACATAAAAAAAAAGTCTTTTTTCGAACGCGTGATCAAAAACCTTTCGAAGGTGGGATCAAAACCCTATTTATGTTTCTTTTTTCAATGTGAAAAATGTATTCTTTACCCATTGCTAAAATTTGTGGTTCCAAAACCTTTAACTTAGAATTAGAATTGAAAGTAATTATTTGTATTAGATTTTTTTCCAATTTTGATTATTTGATTCATATATATTTGTTTCCGATTTTGATTATTTGATTTATATATATTTGTTTCCAATTTTGATTATTTGATATATATATNATTATAAATATAACTATATAACTATATGACATATTAATACTTATGTTAATATATATTAAAACAAGAGTTATGAGGTAGAGTTTTTGCTAAAAGGTTATGTTGAAGTTTGGAAACTTGTATATTTTTTATGAGCTTGTTCCTGATATTCTTGGCCAAGTCTAGCTAGTCATATGGGTCTATCAAAAGAAACCTCATGAGGATGTCCTTTGGCAGCTTGAAATCAACCTCAATAGGACATCCTTTTTTCTTTGAGAGGAAGCTTGGCTTCTGGACAGATGGATTGAACTTTGTCTAGGGTTTGGTGCCCTGTTCATGATCAATAATACATTTTGCTCTTATAAGAATTGACCCTTCTACTTGGAAATAATTGACCCAATCACAATAATCAGCCCCATGTTACAACTCATGTGGCCCTTGCAGATGGGAAATCTGACCCGTATGGGTATGGGACTCACGACCTTTCCATAGTTTCACGAACCCCTCAATTTGAGCTGTGACTTCTGCGACCTCCCTTTAAGTTATTTCCTTATTTTCATTTTTTTTGGCAATTTACTTTCCCGCCCTATTTTCATTGATTTTTTCTTATAATTTCTTTTCTAATTTCCTTTTTTAATTTCAACTTCTTTATTTAAATTATATTTATTTCCATTTCATAAATCAAATTATATTATTATAATTACTGTTAGTAATTGTTTTGTTTTTTATGGTTAACATATTTTTTTAGTTGATCCTTCTTTGTTTAAATTATATTCAATTCGATTTCATAAATCAAATTATATTATTATAATTATTGTTATTAATTGTTTCTTTTTCTATGGTTTAACAAAATATGTTATATGTAATATATTATCCATTGTTTGCAAAAGATGGCATATGTCTTATATAACTAGCATAAATGTCGGTACATGTCATTAGCTAGAGGGCATCTAAAAAAATGTGGTAAGGTATTTTTATACTTTAAAGGTATTCCAGATGTTTCAAATTTCTAAAATGGACAATAAAGAAGATGGAGGTACATTCTCCTCATTGTTTAGTTTCAACTCCTTTTAAGACACATTCCAAGCCAATTTGTATTTGAGTATACACAATTAAACCAAAAAAATTTCACTCAATTTCATTTGTACATTCAATGGGTTTTGTTGATAATCCATAGTTCTCTTTAAATGGAGATATTCTAACTTGACTTAGGTATATACATGGTGAAATCATAAAAAATATCACGTGAAAAGGACCATTGGGAAAAAATGGATTTCTCTTTGAGCAATGGTTCCTTCTTGAATTTGCAATGAATATAAGAAAAATGATTTCATTGGTAGATCCAATGCATTTTGGTGATCATTTATAGTTCTCTTTTAACAAAGAGACTTTAAATCAACTCCATCAAACACATTCCATTTTATGGATAGACTCTTAAATCGACTTCAGTCTACAACGTTAAACCATAAAAAGGTCATGGACAAGGAACTGTTGGGGAAAACACACAACGGAATTTGAGCCCAAAATTTGACACCTTGCATGTCTGAAATTCGACACTTATTTGTCGCATATTTGATGCATGAACTTTTTCTCGCTGTCGGTGGCATACTGTCGGATATTCGACATGTTATCAATGCCGGTTGAAGATCCAACACAACGATGGTGTCGCATATTCTATAGTTCTCTGTTTCAAAGTGTCATTAAAAACTTGCAAAACCCATCGAATATCCGACGCTTACCAACACTTGAAGGGTCAGACCTCCGATGGGATGAAGTGTCAGAGTCATGGAAAAACCATTGAATATTCGACACTTACTAACACTTGAAGGGCCGGCCTTCTGATGGGATGAAGTGTCGGAGGCATGGTAAAGCCGTTGATGGTTTTTCGGAAAGCGTTGAATAGTCAAAGGGAAAGGTGTCAGAGCTTTAACAAAAGCGTCAGGTGACCGTCGGATGAAGGTGACAAAACTTCAACAAAAGTGTCAGAACACCGTCGAAAAAGCGATGCCTGGCGGTAGAATTAACAAATTTGTTTTTGACAGGTTTCCATTCAGGAAGCGGTGTAGTGTAGTTCACTTAAACATGTAGTAACAGTGGTAACATTTGAATGTCTTGAATGCATGAATATTTTATGGTTGGTCATAATGAGGAATGTATAAGTTGACAACTTCCAGAGTACTTATAGTTTTGCATCAAAGTTGAAACCACCAGGTGGAAGACCACCCTGAATAAAAGGTAAAGATGTTGTGTAAGTAGGACTTTACAACTTTTATGACATTCATAAACATGAAAGAAATTAGAGACTTCTCTGGATAAAAAGAAAGTAAAGGCTTACATTCTAACAGTCAACATGATCAAAGTTGCTACACTAATATCTGTGAGAAATTGATCAGTATCCCAACCTAGACATGTTGAATACAAAATATAAAATATTAGCTCAGAAATGGATGCTATCCATTCTTCGAAAGTGGAAACTTATGAATTCAATCAAACAAAATAGGACTATAAGCCCCATTACCTGTCTAGGCATCTCTAGTGTTTGCGTAAATATTACCAAATTTCCCCTGATTCATTCAGGGATGAAGCTCTTAGATGGTTTTTCCACATAGCACTGAATCTATTAGTCACTTCCAACAAATCATAGATTCCTTTTTTGGACACTTTGACATAGATAGACCTATGATATTGGCATGAAACTTTTGTACAACATAAAATAGAGGGATGATGAATCACTGTTTCATTATTACTTCTGAATGTGGCCTCAAGTTGTTCCCTCATGCAAAACAAATATTTATTATTGTCAGCTTGTTGAGCTCACAAATTCACTTAAACCACGAGTACATCTTTACTTGCTTACAAAACATCCGAACTGATAATAGAATGTCATAGAAAACTGCCTTGCATATATGAAGCTTTGGAGATTCAAGCTAGTCTAGACTTGCAACAATACCAAATACCTATTATTCGTGTAGATAGAAACGTTAGCATAAGTGGAGATAGCGTGGTTGAAACTTCAAACAAAGACAAACAGACACGATACAACTCTTTTGACAGACAATGTTGATAATCTGTTTTCATTTACAGTTCTTTATCTGACAACTCTTACGACATATCAGTATGGTATGCTTCTATATATATTTTTCATTCCAGAGCACACACTCTGCCAGTGATCATTGAATTTTATGCATCAAAATAATCTAAGAAGTGTTTTAGACATGATAGATTTTCACTCAACATGTCCAAATGAGTGATGATATAGAATCATTTTGTCAAACATATAAATAAAATGCATGCTCAAGTCCAAGTCAACTAAAGGACTAAAATGTAAAATATAAGTAGTTTGTGGATGCCCAATGGAGATATAAATCACTTGAGAAGAAATCAAGACATTATAAAGGATAGAAAAATAATTTAGTTGTCAATTAAAGATAAGGGCCAGAGAGAAGTGTTGTTATTTACAAAGAACTTCATAAATGCAATAAAGGATACCAAGGAGTGTTATGAAATGGTGCAAATAAGAGTCTTAGATGGCATAAAGTCTAATAATGTTGAAAAATGTGACACTAAGAAGGAAGTATTAGTATAATTGAGTAGAATGCTAGAAGGATATGTTGAGATTACACATGAGATTCCAAGCAGTTTTTCTCCAAAGAGGAAGATTGGGAACAAGATAGACATAATTAATTCATCCAGGTATGTACATGTTTTTGTAATTACTCTTCTTCATATTACACCATTTATCCTTCAAGTTAAATGGCATACACAACTTATCAAGTATCTCTTTCCCATGTTCCAATATCCATTTCCATGGGATTACATTGGTTTATCTCATTAGAAATATATGCATACTTTTCTTTGTGAAGAAAAACTTCCCTCAAAATGAGCCAGTTGGATTCTATAGAATATTACTGAGTTTTTTGTTAATCTGGAAGGGCTGTTTTTTAAGAACGTAGATGGAAATCAAAAGTTTCACCTAGAATGGTAGATACATATAATTTTAAATATGCATCATGCATGGAAATCACACATTGCAATAGTACAATGATCACACAGTGAAATAGCATACAAGCATCAGATGTACCACACCCCTGCGGTTTATATTCTTTTATCGTGCAAAGACCTAGAAAATACTACTAACTTATACAAGAAATTTCCAAAATATCAAAGGCATGCAAGCTTTACCGATGGACCAGCTAGCAAAGAAGTTCCAGAATCTGCAATAGAAACACAACCTCCAGCATAGAAACCTGCAACTAAATGCTCATAAATGCCATCAATATTTTCATAAGATTCCTTAAGAAGCAATCATGTGCCCAATTGAATAACATGGACTATATGCTGACCTGTTGATTGATCATCAATGAGGAAGTCTCCCATGTCAAACTGAAGGAAATAGAAAAATCGATTTATTAGAGTATATTAATCCCATGACATACCTACTAGTAACTATGACTCATACAAAGAGCATGGTATGCATGTGTTTATCCTTAAATGCAATCAATATTAAACCTGGAAAACTAAAATGATTCTATTACATACCTTCCAATAACCCTTTCAAGTAATAGAAGCATATTGATGTTTACCCTTGAAGTGATTAGGATCAACACCACTAAAATTCATGGCTGCAAATGGGTTTTCTTCAATAAAAACATTTTTTCCTTGGGAAATAACCTCGAAACTATTTCCAACAAATGTGAAACTGTTCCCTTTAGCGAAAATATCTCATACCAAATCTGGTGATCTATCATCGTAAATCAACGAAAATGACTAATACTCCTTTTGAGGCCATGGATACCTCTGGAAGATTGGCTGAAAACAACAAAATAAAACAGTTTTTATAACTTAAGCATTCAAACAATGCCTTCCAAAAATAAAGTATCAAATAGATATTTATTTTTTCAAGAAGATCTCAATACATTGTTATCATAATTATCAATGTGTTAGATTTTAAACATTAAGCTAGCATTTCATTAGGATCTTTAACTAAGAGAACAACAAGCACAACAATCAAACACAAGAGAGAATGAACACAGTGTTTTTCCTCAGGGAAAGCATAAATGGAGAAAACCCCATAGCTTCCTCAGAGATAGAATCAACACTAAAGTGAAACCCAAAATAGTAAGATGATCTCCCGACAGTAGTAACCTTCTTTCTATCTAGCCCCAGTGTCTTCTCCTTCCTCAACTATGTGCTACACTTGAGTGTGGATGAGATGTGTGATAAATAGAGAGGTCAAATATCTATTTATACTAATTCCCAACATGACTAAAACCCTACTAGGGTCGACTTCACTAGGTGAGTCTAATAACCCTAGTGCCTCGAAACTGCGGGGACTTTAACCCTTAGACAATAGGAGGGTTACCCACAATGACTTGACATGACTTGTTTACATTATAGATCCTCTCGATGGAACATCAGGGCATGACATGACATAAGTACATCCCGAAATAAACATTGGGTTCCAATAGATAAGAAATACAAGTGAATACATTCTAAATTTACAATTACATCAACACTCCCTCTTAACTAGGAAGGTATTCTCTTGACACAATTTTCATCACTGGTCTTCTTCTCTAGATCATCTCATCATCTGCATCTTCAATCATCTTTTTCTTTAAGTCATCTTCATATTCAAGTCATCTTCATCTTCAAGTCATATTCATCTTTGAATCTGGATCATCACTCGATCTGGATCATCATCACTGGATATGGAACATCACTCGATCTGGATCATTTTTGGAGCATCATCTCCAGATCTGGATCATCTCTGTTGGATCATCAACACTGAATCTTCACAGGTTCTATCTCATGATTCTTCTTGTCATAGGAATTTCTATAGAGCCAGCCCTTTTGCATGCTGGATGTAGGCTTAGCCACCATGTAGGTCTTCTTCAACGCTTATATCTGACACTTAAGTCAGAATGGCCCGCCCAACACTTACATCTGATCATGTAGGAACTAATCCTATAATAATATTAGAAAGGAAAATCCCAACACTCACATCTAACCATGTGGTAACATAGCCCACAACCCTGTTAGAAAGGCCCAGCACTCACATCCATTCAACCAATGATCGGAATGGCTCAACACTTACACTTGGCCATACGAGGAACCAATCCTCCATGCCAAAAGGATCTGCACTTACATCTGACAACCAATGTCAGAAAGGCTCTTGCACTTACATCCATTCAACCAATGATCAGGAAAGGCACAACACTTACATTTGTTCAACCAATTATCAAGAAAGGCTCAACACTTACATTTGTTCAACCAATGATCAAGAAAGGCTCTGCACTTACATTCGACACATGCGAGGAATCAATCCAACATGCATGTTTGAAAGGGAGTGCACTCACATCTGATATTGTAGGAACCAATCCTACAGCCATATCAAAATGGCCCCCAGTCCTAGACTGAGCTACCTAGTAACTGACCAGGTGCCTCCATTCTCCTAGAGAATGGAAGTTGCCCTTACATCTGACCTACTCATCAGAATGGTGAGCACTCACATCTGACATGGAAGGAACCAATCCTCTCACCATGACAGAATGGCTTAGCCCTTATATCTGACCATGGAAGGAACCAATCCTCTCATCATGTCAGAATGGCTATGGGTCTCATCACTTTCCCTTGGAGGAAACCTCGATTTGGAGAACACCAAGCTTCTCCCTGAAGTACTCAAATTTCACCCTAGCCAATGGATTTGTCAACACATCAACTATCTGTTCCTTCATTGCAACATATTGGAGCTTCATTACTCCCTTCTGCACCATATCCCTGATATAGTAATACTTGATCTCGATATGCTTAGACTTGTCATGAAACACTGGATTCTCTGACAACTTCACGTAACTCTGGTTGTCACAATGTATACAAGTAGCATCCATCTGGAGACCAAATAAGTCAGACAGTAGCTTTCGCAGCCATACTGCCTCACAACTAGCTGAACAAGCTGTGACATACTTTGCTTCAGCTGTACTTAGTGCCACACATGATTGCTTCCTGCTAAACCAAGAGATCACACCTAATACCATAATAAAGAAACACCCTGAAGTGCTCTTCCTATCGATGGCACTTCTTGCCCAATCTGAATCAACATAACCCTCCAGGTTAATCTTCTGATTCTCCTCGTACTTGAGCCCATAATCAATTGTACCCATCAAGTACCTCAGAATGTGCTTTGTAGCAATCAAGTAAACATGTCTCGGATCTGTCAAGAATTGGCTCAAGGTGTTCACAGCAAAGCAAATATCTAGTCTTGTGTTCGTTAGGTACATCAAGGACCCAATCATCTGATGATACATCATAGCATCAATCGTCTCTATTGAAGCATCACTCAATAGCTTTAGGTTCGATGCCATAGGTGTGGCCATAGCCTTGAAGTCCATCATCCCAAACCTCTTCAAGATCTCTACTGCATACTTCCCTTGTCCAAGGGAGATTCCATCCACATTCTACCACACCTCCATACCTAGAAAATAATGCATCATACCCAAGTCCTTCATTTTGAACTTGGCAGCAAGGTTTCTCTTCGTATCAGTAATCAACCCATCCATACCTGTTACAAATAGATCATCTACATATAGTAGAAGCATCACTGGGTTGCCATCTTCAACCTTGTAGTAAAGGTTGGAATTTGCTTTACTCTTGGTAAAGCCCAAACTGGATAGAAAGTTGTCAATTCTGCCATACCATGTCCTGGGTGCCTGTTTCAAACCTTATAGGGCTTTCTTCAATCTGCACACATGAGATTCCCTATCATGTGTCTCAAAACTGAGTGGTTGTTCTACATACACTTCCTCTTCCACTACACCATTAAAGAAAGCAGCCTTGACATCCATTTGGTGTATCTTCCATTTCATTATTGCAGCCAAAGCAAGTACCAATCTGATGGAAGTGTATCTAGCTATAGGTTCAAAGGTTTCTTCATAATCTATTCCTTCTTTCTGTGAGAAACCGCAAGCCACAAATCTTGCCTTATATTTTTCTATGCTACCATCTGCAACATGCTTGATCTTGTAGATCCATTTGGAAGTTACAACCGACTTCCCTTCTGGTCTTGGGACAACATCCCAAACATCATTTTTCATGATTGATTGATACTCTTCGATCATAGAATCCTTCCATTCTTTCCGTTCTGCCACTTCTTCATAGTTGGAAGGTTCTTTATTGATAACATCACATAGTAAAGCTACATATCCGGAGCAAGATCTGGTTCTCTTTCTTTCTTTGTGATTCTCTTTTGCATCCCCATATCTTTCCGCACCTTGGATAACTTCTCATACCCAAGTAGGTTTCCTCTTGTGAGGATTCTTTTCTGGAGGTGGATCTACAGGTCTTTGTGGTTCTTCAAATTCTCAATCTTCTTCTTGAATTTCTTCATTCATGGTTGTATCATGAATTTTGGGTGGTTCTGCTTCTTCCGTACGTCTCTTTCTGGATTTGTTATGAGTTGTGTCTTCATCAAATGTTACATCCCTACTGTTGTCGATCTTCTTGAATCCTAAGAAGTATATTCTGTAAGCTTTCAAGATTTCAGAGTATCCCACAAAAATACCCTTCTTTCCTGAAGAAGCTAGTTTTGTTCTCTTTTCTTTTGGTATGTGTATGTACACTGGACAACTGAATATTCTAAGATGGATGGCTTCTGGTTTCTTACCAGAGAAGACTTCCTCAGGAGTCTTGTTCTTGAGTACTCTATGTCGAGTATGGTTCTGTACATACACTGCTGTTCTGGCTGCTTCTGCCCATAGATGCATAGGAAGATCTTGATCATGAAGCATTGCTCTCGCAACTTCCATGATGGTTCTATTCTTACTTTCTGTAACTCCATTCTGTTGTGTATTTTAAGGAGTGAACAACTCCCTCTTAATCCTTGATTTTTTGCATAAGTATTTGAATTCATTTGATGTGAATTCTCTGCCATTATTTGATCGAAAGGTTTTGATCTTCTTTTTTGTGTGGTTCTCTATCAAGGCTTTGAATTCCTTGAACTTGCTGAAAACTTCATCTTTGTTCTTCATGAAGTAAATCCATGTCTTCCTAGAAAAGTCATCAATGAAAGAAACATAGTATACATACCCGCTTAATGAACTTGATGACATTGGTCCGCATACATCGGAGTGGATGATTTTGAAGATTCCTTTTGCTTTGCTTTCGCTACTTAGAAAAGTCTTCTTTCTGTTCTTTCCTTTCGTACATCCTTTGCAGACCCCTTCATGTTTTGCTTGAATTTCTGGAAGACCTTCGACAACTTTTCTTGCAAGTGGTAGTGCTCTGTAATGCACATGTGCAAGCCTTCTATGCCAAAGTTCATTTGGCTCTACTATGTCATGGACCATAGCTTGTTCTAGATGGCCCTTCAGCTTGTATAAACCTCCTTCTTGTTCTCCAATCACTATTGCATCATCAATATTCTTTCCTCTTGGCCATCTATAAATGCAACCCTCATGCCTTTTGAATCTAATGCTGATATGGATAGAAGATTCTTCTTTAGTCCTGGTACAAACAAGACATCTTTCATTTTTATAGACTTTCCAGAGTCTATCATGTAGGAGGATTCACCACTACCTTTTATGGTATATTGGTAGTCATCCCCAAGCTTTACCTTATGGGGTGAATTATGTTCGGATAGGTTCTCAAAGGATTCCTTGAAACCTGTCATGTGTTTGGAAGGCCCACTGTCAATAAGCCAATCTTTGATTCCATGAGTGATAGTTCCCGTGAGAGTGGAGATCAGAACATATTCATCTTCACTTTCTTGTTTTACTATCTTCTTGGGAGGATCATCATCCTCAGCAGTGTGAGCATTATGTATTCTTTTGGATTTCCTCTTCTTCTTGGATCCATTCTTATTCTTGGGACAATTTTTAGCAAAGTGTCCTATTTCATTGCATGTATAACATCTGAGTCTGGATAAATCCCTTCTTACAAATTTTTTTTTTTTATGAGAATGCTTACCTTGGTGATGATGATTTTCCCTTCTTCCTTTCTTGGAGTGTACTGTGAGAGATTGATCTTCACTTCCCATATTTTCTTCTTGAGCTGCTATCCGAGCTTCTTCTTGATCAGAACATTCTTCCCACAGTCTACTAAACTTGACCAACTTATTTTTGGCACAGATTCCTTGGATGAAAGAATCCCATGACCTAGGGAGGCCATTCAATGTTGTCATCACAATTTCTTCATTCTCCACTTCTTCATATATAGCTTCTAGTTGTTCTTTGATCTGGGAAACCCTTATGAAATATGACTGGATGGTCTCCTCATTTTGAATCTTGACATTCTTCAACTGGTTCCTTAGAGTCATCTTTCGATTGATATTCTTCCCTTCAAACAATTTGGTTAGGGCATCAAACATGGCTTTAGGTGTCTTGAGGGAGGACACCTGAGGAATGAGGTGATCCTTGATAGAATATGCAATGATCCTCTTTGCCATAATCAAATTTTTCTTATGTAAGGCCTTGGCCTCATCTCCCTCTAAAACTGGAACCTCCTCATTGATATAGGAGTCCAACTCATTTTCTTCCAGGACCAAAGATCCTATACTTCCAAGCTCGGAAGTTATCACCTCCCTCAAGCTTTTCATCAAGCTTGGTATGATGAGACATCTTAACTGAGAACCTAAAATGGAAATACAAAATATTTAGATCTTACCAGGTCAAGATGTCAGATCTAGATTTGGAGCTGAAATCCTATAGTGCTAGTTTAGGAGCAGATTAGGGTTTTTCTTTTCCGGAGTTCTGTCCAACCAAATGATTTGAATTTGATCCCTGACTTCGATTTTGGGGAGGAGATCAATCCAGGCATGGGCTCATTGAAAAATTCCTCTTCTGTGAAAAGCCCTAATTTCTAGCAGGAGTGTCGGGTCCAAAACTGAAAACCCTCAGAATTTGATTCTACTTCGATAGAAAGATGCACCCTAGGGAGGAGAGTTATTCCACCCTAATTTTGCTGAAAATCTGTGGAGAGAGATCCACAAACTAGGAATTCCTAGTTCTCGCAGCTGCACAGTGTTTTCTTCTCAGGTTAGCTCTGATACCATGTTAGATTTTAAACTTTAAGCTAGCATTTCATTAGGATATTTAACTGAGAGAACAACAAGCACAACAATAAAACACAAGAGACAATGAACACAATGTTTTTCCTCAGGGAAACCATAAATGGAGAAAACCCCGCAACTTCCTCAGAGATAGAATCGGCATTAAAGTGAAACCCAAAATAGTAAGATGATCTCTCGATAGTAGTAACCTTCTTTGTATCTAGCCCCAGTATCTTCTCCTTCCTCAACTATGCACTACACTTGAGTGTGGATGAGATGTGTGATAAATAGAGAGGTCACCTCTCTATTTATACCAATTCCCTACATGACTAAAACCCTACTAGGGCCAACTTCACTAGGTGAGTCTAATAACCCTAGTGCCCCAGAACTGCGGGGACTTTAACCCTTAGACAATAGGAGGGTTACCCACAATGACTTGACATGAATTGTTACATTATAGATCCTCCTGATAGGAACATCGGGGCATGACATGACATAAGTACATCCCGGAATAAACATCAGGTTACAATAGATAATAAATACAAGTGAATACATTCCAAAGTTACAATTACATCAACACAATGTAGTTATTCTTCTTTTTTATTCCAGAGTTGAGATGTTTGCTCTAAGTGACCACTTTAAACTCGGTGATAAATTGGAAGCAATAAAGAAAGATATAAATGCCTAATAAAAGATTTGTACAAAGAAGACTTTGTAACAAATTAGCAATTGTGAGTAATAAAGTGCATAGTGATGTTGGGGGGAAAAGTTACAATGGAAACTGAAAATACCAATTTGCACCATGCCCAACTCACAACCTATAGGGATAAGCACAAATATAAACATAGGTTTTCCACTACACAATCAAACATGAAAGTTGAACAAGATATGAGATTAAGAAACAAATTACAAAACTACTGGACAAAGATAAACTTGGGCAGATAACAATATACTCATGCGGAATAATAGGGAAACAACGCTTTAGATTCCATTTTCCTCACAAGTCTATCTATTCTATATTTTGACCTTTCATATTCCCATCAAACTCAAATGACTATCATATTTCTTGTAATGAAATGCCTACATTTAATTTTGTTGTCGTGGCTATATGGAATTGGTAAAGTATTACCAAGGGGCCAGTTATCATGATAAATCAAACTATTTAAGGTAATTGTTTAGATTAGATAGAACAACGTTCGACTCAATGTATGGTAATCAACATCATAAACTAAATGTATTGTTGGGGTGCACACCTTAAAGGTCCCTAATTTTGGTAACTCCGCGGTTTTGTTGTGGAAGTTGTATGACTCAAAATAGTCTTAGGGGTGTCGAGGTTGAGTCAAAGTCCTTTTTTTGTAATAAACCCATGGTTTAAGTCCAGGGTTTGGGGTGCCCATGGTTTAAGCCCATGGTTTTGTAATAAGTGCGCTGTATAAATATGTACTCTTGTAAAGAAGTTAGGTTAGGTTGTTTTGTGTAAGATGAATTGAAGCAAATCTAAGGCTATTTTGCAAGAAAAGGTTAAAGTCCTAGCTATGTGCGTGGACGACCTCTGTAGCTGTGTGCACAGAGGGTTTTTGGGTGATTAAGAAAATCTGCAGCTGTGTGCGCAGAGGCCTGCAGCTGTGTACGCGGCTTTGAGGACTTGAAGGGATCTGCAGCTGAGTGCGCAGATAAGAACTGTGGTTTTTGTAGAAAGTTGAATAAAACACAGTTTTGTGGACGTAACCCCTACACTGGGGGTGAACCACATTATATCTTGTGTCGTGGTTCTGTGTGTTGTTTCTGTTGTGTTATTTCATGCATTAATATCTATATATTTGATAAGTAAAGATCACTGCTAGATAATAAATTCGCTGTGAATTCCCAGTAAAGGGTTGCACAAGGCACTGTTTGTTTATCTAACCGCGAAGTTAAATTAGTGAATGTTAAGCTCTATGATTTATATTTATAATCTGTTTAAAAGCTAAAGGTACAGTAATATCCCTCTTCTGCTTGCAGAAATCTGGTTTTGCGGCACCCCATAGCTGTTTCGGGTGAGATTGCATCCTGTTCGCAGGTTGTTGCCGAAAGGGCCAACACTGTGGGTCTTTTGTTGGTGTGAAGTTAAAGGTATAAAACCCAGGTCTGCCCTATAGCCCAACAAATTGGTTTCGTTGCTGGTTGAACTTAGTATTTGCTCAAGAGGGGTTTACATCGTACCTTGAGGGCTATGCTCTGGAAACCCTCTGTGAAGGAAATAGGTGATTGGCTTGATGAGACTTATCTAAAATTTGCTGAGCAAGAGAACAAAAATCCGCATCGTAGTGCACACGACTTTTTACAAAGGTATGTTTTTTGTGATGTTTATGAAATTTTCTTTGTTAGTATCCACATAGAGTTGCACCAGTGGTTATCCAAGTTAACAGAGAGAAGGATGAACTTCCAAGAATGTCAGTTTCCTGCTTGGACCCCCGCGAGAATTGATATACTGAAAAGGGTAAGCATTGAGATATCCCGGGCTGTTGATTTCTGGACAACGCGAACCCTTGAAGCATTTGTGACAGAGTTCACCATCGACACGAGTACTTCCTTTAGTGAAGCCGAGTGGCAGTTTTTCAGCGGACCAAGGGGTAAGTTTTTGAATTCATTTAGTTTGAGAATTAAAATGCTATTAGCTGACAAAGGTATATTGCTCATTGAATCAGACTGTTAGATTTTGTATTACTAACCTGTGTTTGCAAGTGAAAGTACCTTCGACGAGCAAAGTGGTTTGCTGCGAAGTGGAAAAAGGTACAAGAGAGATTTTGGATCCTATTCCCAAGTTCAGCATACCGAGTATCCCCTTGTAAATCCCGCAGATTCAGAACCCGAAGAAACCCCTTTTGTTGGAAACCCTTCGGTAGCCCCGTAGCGAAGACCTATTATCCCTGAGAACCCATCGCAGTCCGAAAGTCACCCTAGCCCGAGTATTCTTGTCACAGGTCAGTCTACCCCAGTCAGTTCCCCCCCACCTACTTCCAGTCCCCCTCCCTCCCCCCCTAGACCTGCGATGGCCCATATGCATGAAGACATTAAGCTCCCTATTTTCAAAGGAACTGGATCAGAGGATCCAGAACAGTTCTGGTTTTTATGTGAAGCAGTGTGGACTGCTAAGTCCATTATGGATCAAGATACAAAAAGAGTGCAGCTGGTTACTTCTTTCAGAGACCGTGCTCTGACCTGGTTCATGAAGTTCTCCAGCACTCAGAACCATGCACTGGCTGATATAAAAGCCGGAATGATAAAGGAATTTAAGAAGCCGAAATCTGAGTCGCAGTGTATCACTGAATTGAAAGAGATTCAGCAGAGGCATGGAGAATCAGTGTGGGACTTTGATCAAAGCTTCAAAGTTCTGCTAGACCAAGTCAGTTTCCCCATTGGACCTGCGCAGCACAAGGAATGGTTTATTGCCGCGTTGCTACCTCATATTCGAACTCCACTCATGCAGCAGAAGGTTGCTGACCAGCAGGAGGCTCTGGAAATCGCGATGAAGCTTGAAACCGCCCCTGTTGAAGATAACTATGGTATCACCCAAATCCAAGCGCAGTTGGCAGCGATGGCCCTGGAGCTTCACGATATGAAGAAAGGAAAAACCGGTCGTGAAGAGGTCTGGTGCACACAATGTCGGATAGAAGGTCACGACAAGGAACAGTGTCCTGTGGTAAGAAATTACCTGAATAATGGTGTGCCAAACCCGTTCAACCCTACTATTCTCTATTGTGAGATCTGTCGGACAACGGGCCAGCATCGACCTGAGAATTTCTATCTGCTACAGAGGTATGTGCAAGTCCCCAAGAACCCTTACTGCAAATTCTATAAGTCCGTAGGACACAATGAAGATGAGTGTCACAGTTATGACCTCATGAGAGAACGCACCTACGATGCCTATCGGGTAAAAAATGAGGGCCAGAGTAATGATGGCTATGGCTACCGTGATGGTGCATCAAGTAGAGGGGGTTTTGGAGGCCGTGGTCATGGTGGCATGGCTGGCAGAGGTCATGGTCAGGTGGTGTGTTATAACTGCAACAAGGCCGGACATCTGGCTTGCGACTGTCGGAACCCAACTACGACATGTCGGTATTGCCGAGAAGTAGATCATGTGATCGAGAAGTGCTCGCAGTTGATCGCTAAGATTCAGGAAAGAAACAGTACCCCTACTCAAAATATTCAAATGATTTCTATCGAACAAAGACCTATCCCAGCCATTAATGTTGTTACCAGAAGTTGAGCTACGACGCATTTGCAGCCTGCCGAGAAACAACCTGATGAGGCTTGGGTTCGTAAGGCCCCTGTGAAAGTCCCTGCCTTTGATATTGAAAGAGAAAAGGAGACATTCATGGAAGCCAAGAAAGATTTTGTGGATTCTAGCATAGCAGTAGCACCTGCGCAGCCACATCAGCAGCAGTCGCAGCCGCAAGAAGATTCGACGGATAAAGTAAGTACACTGTACTCCTTTTTACAAAGTTGTCTGAAACTTTTAAGAAATCAGAATGCTTTAAGTGAGTTGCAGAAAGTTATTGCTTCCTGCGAACCTCATCAAGGTTCTGGTCAGCCAAAACCTGTTAATAGAGTCAGAAGAACGGGCAGGGAAATGAGATTGAATGCTCAGGTAGGAGAGTATGATATGACTGATGTTATTTTGGACCTAGGATCAGAGGTAAATGTCCTAACCAAGAAACCTGGGAACAAATGGGAAAACCTAACCTTGACTGGTCCCCTATACAGTTGAGATTAGCCAATCAGCAGAAGATTGTGCCCCTCGGATGATTTCCTAATGTTCCAGTAGATATTGATGGAGTCTGTACTGTAGCAGACTTCGAAGTTATTGAGATCATTGATGACAACAATCCCTATCCATCCTTGTTAGGTATTGAGTGGGTAATGGAAAATGCTATAGTTATTAACCTTAAGAAGAGACAAATGATTTTTGAAGGGAAAGAGTTGTGAGTCATCGTACCACTGGATCCCTCACAGGGAGCAAGATACACAGAACCACTCAAAAACAAAGATCAGGATGTTCTGGAGCACATCTATAACATCACAGCGAAGGAAGAAGATTACATTGACCCCAGTGCCGAAGGTATTATGGATTGGCAGTGTGATAGATCCTGTATGATAGACTCAGATGATGGTCTAGAGAATTGACAGAACAGATTGTATGAGCTACATGGCCACCGTTGTGCAAGAATTACCAACTCTCTTAGATGGCTTAGCTCACAGACAAGAGCCTTACCTAATTTTGATGGTTCGACAGACCCAGAAGAGTTTATTGAGCAATTCTCAGCCCAGATACCAGACTCGCAGAAAATGAAGACTTTGGATTCAACATTTAGAGCTACGGCATCCAGATGGTGGAATGGTCACAAACAATACATTCCTAGTTGGGAAGCTTGTCAGAAATCCCTTCGCTTAAGAATTGTGGATCAGCCCCAGGAGGTGCGCAGTAGGATCGATGGGCCGAGTGGCTCCCAGGAACACTTGGAGCACTGTTACCAAGCATGGAAACATGTAACCCGATGGGTACATAGGCGTATACATATCTGGGCACCTATAGCAAAGAAGTGGTACACGGCGGTCGGGCTTCGGCATGCTAATATCTCTGGTGGCAAAGAAATAATCAAGTATCGACCTGCGGGATCGAAGCTCACAGCTTGGTTGCAGAAATTGTCAGCATGTGCCGAAGGTCAATATGGGGTCGAAGGTCCTTATTGCGATGCAACTGCAGATCTGGTTGCACTGCAGCCCAAAAGCCGACCATTGGAACACTGTCGATTTGGCGGCACCGGTACTTTAATTGCCTTAATTGCCTGTCCTAATGATATCCGCCGAGATCTAGCGCCGTGGAAATAGGATCTCTGTCAGATTTGGCACCTTCAATACACATTTATGGCAGATTTGGTCGATGGATTGTATATAAAGACACCCGGGTATGGGGAAATCGCATTCCGCATTTCCTTGAATTTCAGAATTGAACCCATGTCAGCTGATCGTGAACTCTAGGACCTATTGAGAGAATTTGAACAGACGGGTCTGCAGAACATTTTCGCCCCCCCACCGAAGCCTGCAGCCTGTGAAGAGACTCTACCAGCACTGGCCCCGCCAATGCAGACATGATCTGCTAGAAAACAGTTCAAGCCTGAAGTTCGTTCTAAGCGGAACGGAGACAGACATAAGCAATCAGGGAAAACATCAGAGGATCCGGGGATGAATCCACATTAGAGGAATTTTGGGGTCTAAAATGGGCCTCCTAAGGAAAATAATAAAATAATAGTTAAAATAATAAAATAATATTGATTAATTTTGGAGGAAGAAAGAAAAAAACTACTGTTTCTGTTCGTATTTTCGACATATCTCCCTGTGTTTTTACTCAAATTTTGATCGAGAGAGCTCGTTGGATGCGTAATTTTATTCTTCATCCAACGAGTACCCACACTGCATACTTTTGATGTACCCCACTACCCCAAAAACAAGAAATACCTAAAAAAATGTGATGACGACATCATCATCATGTTTTTTCAGGTATTTCTTGTTTTTGGGGTAGCGGGGTCCATCAAAAGTATGCAGTGTGGGTACTCGTTGGATGAAAAATCAAATTCTACATCCAACGAGCTCTCCCGATCAAAATTTGAGTAAAAACACAATGATATATGTCGAAAATACGAACAAAAAAAGTAGTTTTTTTTAATGACAAATATGTCAATTCAACCATTATGGTTGACTCATTTTATTGAAATTCTATTGGTTCTTGAATTCCAACTCACAAAAACTTATTTTGGCACGTTTTCTTATAAGGCCCATTTTAGACCCCAAATTTCCTCTAATGCCTGGCTCAGCAGAGATCCCCCTTGAAGGGGATGAGGACATTGCCCCGCAGCGGCCACCATATCTTTAGCCTATTTGACCAGGAGTTAAACCGCCTCGACAGAGTGCTAAGTTCACTATATGCACCCCTTCACTGCCACCGGGTGTGTAGCTAGTAGGAATGATGACAGGGAAAATAGACCGGCTTAAGTATGCCGACCACGACACGAATGATCGTGGGAAGTTTCCACAGTTCACACCATCCCAATACTTACACTTTGTTAAATACCAAGAGACTGGGGCGACCTTATTTGAAGTAAAACAATGGGCTGCTGGCTTGGATCTAGCTGGTTTGCTAAAGATGCTCGATGTTCCCCATTTTGGTCGTAGCACACAAGTCACCATCATGGTCAAGCAACTGCTGGCATTAGTGCATGATGGATACCTCTAGATCGGTGACAAAAAAATTCTTATTAATGGTGAGCTCATTCATAGGATCACAGGCTTACCAATGGTAGGGCCTGATCCGGGGAAAGAATTTCCCTCCAAGCATGATGATACGAAGCTTGCCCAAAGCATGAAGGAGCGCTTTGGCCTGACGAAGGGGAAACGCGGGTATCACACTTCCGCGATTCAAGACCAGAACATTCGCTTCGTAGCTGAGCTCTTAGCATGAAAAATTATGCGGAAATGCAGACCAACTGAAGTGACTGCCCCGGTCATCAAAATTGCTATCAACTGCGCCGAAGGCTACAGCTACAACTGGGCAGCATATCTTGCGAAGGAATTCCTTGAAGACGCTCGTGACGCACAGGAGAAAGGTAGGCCCTTCCACTACTCATGGTTGATTGTCCTCATCGCACTGGTAGGATGGCAAGAACCTACTGAAGCACAGTTTGCTGCTGTACCAGTGAACATGCCTGGCGCAGCCATGTATGCCTTGTTGTGGGTTTCACAAGATAAAACCCACCAACATATGACAAACTTTGTATTTGCCTTTTATATGATGAGTATTTTCCTTTTGTTCTCTCAGTATGCTGGAGTGGTCCATTTCAGGGCCTATATTCACCATATTTTTATCCAGGCTTGCATAGATAAGAAGCATCAATGGTTTAAGTTGCCATATGTAGTGACTAAATATGACATCCTCACGGTAGTACAGCAGTGGCCGGCAGAATGGTTAAAAGACGCAGGAAAAAAACCTAATATTCCTATCCCTCCTGTCATCGATATGGGTGCAGGCCCCAGTCACACGCAGTAGCAAGACCCTCCCGAAGACAGTGACGAACAAACTGAGTCGCAGCAAATTGAAAGCGACCAGGGAGGAGATGGTGGAAATGGAGACGAAGAATAAGAAGAAGTAGACTCGGGTAAAACTACCTCAAACCCTAATAGGAAGCATAAGCGCAAGACACCGAAAGCAGAGGAAGCAAACAAACCGCAGTCCCGAAAGAAAACAAAGGCGTCAAAGGACAAGAATATTGTCGAAGAGGCCGGACTGACAAGTGAGGAGCTTGGTCAGGCTCTATCAAAGTCCATAGAAAATCTCACCCAGAAATGGTCAGAATTTGTAGATATGCACTTACAGGCCCTCACCGGTGTAGCAAAGCATGTTTCAGAGCTAAAGGACCTAGCGAAGAAATCACTGACTGGTGCCCCAGCAAGCGGTGCCCCAGTCACCGCACAGCCAGACTTTTGGCAATGGCCAGCCAGAAATAACAAAGGACAAGTCTCCATCGCAGCTCTCATATTACCAGATGTAGCGTCTCGTTCAGAGATGAGTATGCAGGTGGGAATAGATTACACTAAGCTGTCCATGGCGGAGCTACATCTCTGTCAGTCAGAAATTATGAAGGAACTCCAGGCATGAGACCAATATTCGCACATGCAGTTAGAAAATGTCATAAGTCAGCAGCAGGGCTTCGTAGTGCAACTAGAGGCAGCAGAGTAGAGAAAGAGGGATGCAGAATGTAAGTAGATTACACTGGTCCGAATTTTGGATGAAACATGCTGAAGTCTTCCTGACTTCGATGTGCAGCAGGTGGAAGAACCAGAACAACGATTAGTCAGGGTGAAGGAATACACACAGTAGTCTCGCAGTGAGCTAGAGAAGCTCAAAGCAGAGCATGAGGCTCAGATTTCGGAGATTCAACTCTGCATCAACCCAGAAACCCCACCATAGGTCAAGGAGCAACGCCGAGCAGATATCCAGGCCTCTGCGACAAAAATCTCTGATATTGTGAGCAGCGCAACAAAGCTGCTAGAAGATAGTGTTGAGGCCTGGACCACATTACAGGAACATCCAGAAGTCAGACAGCTACAAGAAACCATCAGGAAGCGACAGACAGAGTTGGATGCAGTAAAAGTGGCAATTAAGACTCTGCCGCCTATGGAGAAAATGCTCAAGGTAAAGTGAAGCAACGAACTCCAGCAGGAAATTGAGTCGTGCCAGGCAAGAGCAACAGAAGTGGAAAATTCTCTGCAGCCGCTTATCAGTGAAGCTTTTGACTTGAGTACTGCTATGGACATCCAACTTAAATTTATGAAGGAATACGATGCATTTGCGCAAGAGAAGGTCAGCGAAGCATCAGCCACAGTTTTGCAGGAGTTGGTTGAAAAGGAGCAAGCAACTGACAATATTATGCATGGTCTCAACAAGAAGTACACTTTATTTTCCGACAAAGTTCGTGGACCAGAAGAACAGCAGAGTGTCCTGGGACGGGACACTGGTGAGTCTTAGGGGCCTGTTGGGGTGCACACCTTAAAGCTCCCTAATTTTGGTAACTCCGCGGTTTTGTTGTGGAAGTTGTATGACTCAAAATAGTCTTAGGGGTGTCGGGGTTGAGTCAAAGTCCTCTTTTTGTAATAAACCCATGGCTTAAGTCTAGGGTTTGGGGTTCGGGGTGCCCATGGTTTAAGCCCATGGTTTTGTAATAAGTGCGCTGTATAAATATGCACTCTTGTAAAGAAGTTATGTTAGGATTTTTTGTGTAAGATGAATTGACGCGAAGCTAAGGCTATTTTGTAAGAAAAGGTTAAATTCCCAGCTGTGTGCGTGGACGACCTCTGCAGCTATGTGCGTAGAGGGTTTTTGGGTGATTAAGGAAATCTGCAGCTGTGTGCGCAGAGGCCTACAGCTGTGTGCGCGGCTTTGAGGACTTGAAGGGATCTGTAGCTGAGTGCGCAGATCAGAACTGTGGTTTTTGTAGAAATTTGAATAAAACACAGTTCTGTGGACGTAACCCCTACACTGGGGGTGAACCACGTTATATCTTGTGTCGTGGTTCTGTGTGTTGTTTCTGTTGTGTTCTTTCATGCATTAATATCTATATATTTGATAAGTAAAGATCATTGCTAGATAATAACTTCACTGTGAATTCCCAGTAAAGGGTTGCACAAGGCACTGTTTGTTTATCTAACCGCGAAGTTAAATAAGTGAATGTTAAGCTCTGTGATTTATATTTATAATTTGTTTAAAAGCTAAAGGTACAGTAATATCCCTCTTCTGCTTGTAGAAATCTGGTTTTGCGGCACCCCATAGCTGTTTCGGGTGAGACTGCAGCTTGTTCGCAGGTTGTTTCCGAAAGGGACAACACTGTGGGTCTTTTGTTGGTGCAAAGTTAAAGGTATAAAACCTGGGTCTGCTGTAACAACCATGATTTCTTCTACTCCTTCATGAGGAAAACCAAAGCAGAATTCCTGTGCATGAGAAGGTGAGAGAGAGAATGAAAAAACAATGGAGAATCCCCCAAAATGGTGTGCGTGTGAGGAAGTAGAACGTCTTCCCCATGAGTATGAGCTAGAACAAAACCTCCAGAGAGTGGAATTGTGGGAGAGTGAAGTGAGTGGGAAGAATGGAAGGTCGCTTCTCTGCCCATAGAAATGTGAAGAGGAAGAGTCTACTGATGGAGTGCGTACGTGGGCAAGGACTGACAGTCTTGCCACACCCTCCACTACTCAGCAATAACTACTCTTAGATAGTAGAAAATTAAAAATGGTGATCGACACATGGTAAACTCCCAATAGCCCCCACGGGTTAGACAACCCCTCCCCCTAATCTTAGGAATCATGCCCTTTTCATTTAACGTTGTACCGTCGTAACTGGATGTGGGTTTATTTTAATTGATGTGCATATTTACATGATAGCAAAACTATAATGTTTCGGATAGCATGATATACCATCGGCAATGATCCGTATTGTTGAGACATACACAACCAAATCGATGGTGGGGATTTTGCCTTTAGCTCCACACCACAATTAATTGCAAAATATACATCATGTATCTTTTAATGCAAATGGGGTCAAAACCGGGGTATTACACTTTCCAGTCCATAGATGGAATCATTGGAGGGCGCTCATGCCTAGGGTTCTTTTCTAGGTGAACCCTATATTGGTCTCGGACAATCTTCAGATGTTTTCCAGCCTTCTGTAGGACCTTCGATGTATCGAAGGTATCTTTTCTGAACAGACTAACCAAACGATTAGTTAGATCATCCTTTAAAGCTTTTGGCTACTTGTTCCACATTGTGTGGATGGTGGGCCCGAAGATCTCCAAGGCTAAATCATTTATATGTTTATAAAATATATCATTTCTTGCAAAACATTAATGCCATCATTAGTCAAGATTAAAAAATATTATTGGTATATTAAACATAAATTATAAAAACTAAATTGCACAATCTATAATGACCTAGAATCCTCTCTATCTTTATTGGAACCATTTATTCATTCACCAAAAATGTACACACTATTGAACCAGTGCTAGTGACATGAGAAGATCCAGGAAATGCTTCCACATCTCTATCTAACCCTACATCCACCCCTTCTTCTACATCATCTGTTGTGGTTGGGGAAGCATCAGTTGCACCCTCTATCACCCCTCAAGGGTGTCGCAGAGTGTATTTTTGACTGTTCAGTGGAAAATATGGGAGTAGTATGTGGTGTACATGGAGTGGTTTGGTCATTGGGACCAACATTGCCTTGACCACCACTGATAATCTCCATAGCGCGTTGTAAATTCAAACCATTGTATTATAAGTTAAATAGCATATAAAATCAAATATTATAAAGTTTTTATAAATGAATTTAAATTATTTTTCGAGAACTTACGTCCATTTGTTTACGTTGCTGTAACAACAATTGAATCCTTTGTTCGATCCCTTCTGTTTGTGGAACTGCCAATGTCAGACGAATCGGTTCCTCATTTTGTTTTTCCCTGGTCTTTTGTAGCACCCTCAACGGGTTTGTAGACTCTCTAATTTCACTATCTCTCATCAACCAAGAGATCTCATTTTGTAAAGATTTTTGAGACGCTGTTTCAAAAACCGAATCCCCTGTCTGCAATTGAAATATATAAAAATTGCTTAGTCTTTGAAGCAATAGTGTGCGCAAACAATTATATTAACAAAAATTGTCTATCATGATAGAGTCATAGTATTACATCTAGGATTACCGGACACCTAGAAAAGGGTGTGGTCTGATCAACAAATGGGGACTTACCTTGATCAACCACCTGCAAAAAAATTAGAGAACATTATCACAATGAACGTAATATGTAAAAGATAACAAATGTAGAGCAAAAATAAACACTATGCTACACGTTTTATATGTGTACATTTTTGAAGTATTTAGAATGTGGAATTACATTTAGGTTTATTGGTTTCTTCAAGGCTTTAGTCATCTGATCAACAGCTGGGGACTTTCCCCGGTCAATCTGCAAAATAGGTAGACAACATTACCATCATGAACGCAAACATAAAAATGAAAGAATACATAAAGAAATAAACATTATGCATCACGATATACATGTTTATGATTTTAAAGTATTTGAAATAATGAATTACATTCATGTTTGGATGTTGCCCCGATGCTGTAGTCGGCTGATCAATAGCCGGTTGGCTTCCCTGATCAACACTCTACATGGAAAATAGATAAGATTATATAAACAAACCTAATAGACTAATGAAAATACATAACAACATATCTGTATGTCCATCCTAAATTTAATATTACATTGGCAATATCGATATATACCTGCTGCCTTGACACAGGTCGACAAACATCTACGGAGATGGATGTGCCCCTGAGAGAAACCTACATCAAATACATACTAAAAGTTACTTAAAGAAACATGAAATGTAGAAAATTACAATTATATGGTAATGAAAAATCCTATAGATGTTAAAATAATTAATAAAAGGTTGGTTAAATTGTTTGTTGTACCACAACCATACTAACTGTGTTTGTATCTACACGATTCAAATTGTAATTAATAAGTAGTTCTTCACCAGCAGATATTGATTTAATTGTACATACAAAGACACGGTTTCCTTCACGTGACTCAAATATGCAGTTTGGTTGCTTTAGTGTAGACCCCGATTGTGTACTGTTTATAAACCCCGCAATATTACCAGTTTTTTTTGGCCTTTCATCCATGTACAACGTTGCTCCTTTATTTTGAGCTTTGTCTTTCAGTTGTATATAATTCACTAACAACCCATATCTACACATACTTCATGTATATTGGACCAGGCACATCCAATTATTTTAGTTGTAACAGGGTCCAACATACTCCATCAATTATGTACATCTACAGTATCCAACCTTTATGCCGTCCATGCAAAACAACCCCAATCCATGCAATGAAGACGGTGCAATTCTATATATCCTCTCATTCACACAAAAATTAGTGTTTACTTGAGGAATATCCCTAGGCACCCATTATTTCACTAGCTATTGGTACCTTAAGGGCACATCGATGTCGCCCACTGTCTCATCATCATAGGAACATGAGCCCCCTCCTTTGAGAAAAAAATTCATGCGTTTGTTGAATTTTCTTCTGATATTCTGACATCTAGTTTATCTAGCCCTTGTAGACCTACTGGATGTCTCACTTTCCTCTATCCTTCCCAAAATCCCTTCCCTAGAGGAAGACAGGTCTAACAAATACCTGTTTGGTTCTACCTGCACCATGGCCGAAAAAAAAATTGGCATAAGCATAGAAAAATACCAGCAAAAAAGCTTGGAAAGACTTATAAGAAAAAAAACTTGTTAAAGAAAAAGCTTTTCAAGAATGAGTTTGGTTAATAGGTGTGGGCATTTGGTAGTCCTAAAAATTCTAATGTATGTCCCTCTTTTAGTTACATACAAGTCTTCATTCTCACTTATTGCTTGCATTTCCTTTTCCTAACATGAATTGGGTAGGCTTCATAAGCTTCATATGTATGCTTGTGGCCATTGTACTTTGGACTTTCAATGTTGTCAAGCTTGAGACGATCTGTTATGCATATGCATAAAATATAACACTGCAATTTATGCCAATATATGTATGTACAGGTCCTGGAGGTTCTCCTTTAATGGAATATCTCCTTGAAGGAACATATCTTCGCATTCATCTACATTTACTTCAGATAGAAGTGATACAGAGTTGGTATGTTGGTCACTTCCATCAAAAAGCATCTTTGACATGAGTTCCTTTTGCAAGGAATCTTGGTTAATCTCCTCTTCCAAACTTCTAGGTCACTTTTCCACTCTACATTGGCCCGATTATTCATTTCCCTGGCCACTCCTCTCTCCTTACTCTACACTTGTTGTTGTTCTAACCCTTTCTTATGTATGCCCCTCTTTTAGTTACATACAAGTCTCCATTCTCACTTATTTCTTGCATTGCCTTTTCCTAACATGTATTGGGTAGGCTCACAAAATATCATGTTATACATGGGAACTATGATATGCTCACAAATATTTATATAATGTATTATAAATGTGTGTTCCTAAAGGATTTGGCAATATACATGGATGTGCACTATTCTTGGTCACCAATGCTTTCACGTATTTGGAAATATGATTGAAACATACATCGCATATAGCAAGTATGATGACATGTAGAATGTTGGAGCGATTATGGTGGTTGTGTATTTGGATATGCAGGTGTTCTTATTACTGGCCTAACCCCTTTTCAACAATAATATTTGCATATTTAATCAAGTGTGTTTCTATATACAATATAGAAACATATATAAAATATATAGAATAATCCTTGATCGATAAAAAGATTACAATGAGCCTCGTGACTCAGACTCAAACTCGACCAAGTGAATAAACACTGAAACAAACTCATCTTAGAGTTACAACCACTACATGAAACATTTTCCTCGTATGAATATGAGGTAAGTAAGTAAAAGACAAATGTACAGAATCTACATATCTCTCTCCACTATTTGGGTATATTTCAAGAGAAAATTAGAACACTTTACAAGGATATTTGAACTATTCAGGTATGTATTATGAGTAAAATAGAAATGGATACATTTGAATTGATTTTGGTTTCACAATTCTACATTATGCTTGTATCTAGAATCCAATATAGATATTGCTTCAAGAATATCTTTACAGTATTTTTTTAAAACTTGATCTAAAAGGAACTGAGAAAGAAATTGAGCTTCCAAAAGGAATCAATCTCTACTAATTCAGAAGTTTAACCCTTTCATACAATGACATTGACAACCATTAAATTTTTGTTAATGGAACTAATGAAATTCAAAGTAGCCTTACCTTTTCCTTGGGGAAATATCAAGATGGGTTTTTTCAGAGGGGACTTTTTGGAAATTGGAACACTTTATGCCAAGTTCTCATCTATTATCCACCAGTTAATATTCACCGTGGAGTGGAATTTGTTAGATGGGATCCTGGAACATCCTTATCTTCTTTGTTTGAAATGAATTTGTTGGATCTTTGGGGAGTTCTCATCCATTAATTTTTTTATTATGAAAATTAAATGTGGATTAAAAAAGGTCTAGGACTAAACTTTTTACAAATTTTTCATGTTCCCTACTTTTGTAATCTAATGCACATAAGAGTCAAGGGTGAATCCACATGAGAGTCATGGGAAATTTTTTATGTTATTAGAGCTTAAACCCAATTCAACATACCAATACAAAAGGAATAAAGGATACTAAAGGATAGTGCAGGGTGTAAATATTGGGCATAAGAAAAAGATTCCAAAATCGTAAGGTGAAGAGGGTAAACATAGTATGAACTATACTTTGACATGGTAATAAATTCAGGAAACTTGACATGGCATGCCATCATTTTGTCATGTGGTGCAAGTAGGACAATGCCACATGTGAGCATCCACCATATCACTAACTACTAAAAAATATTTCAATTTTAGTTTCTTTCTAGGATGTTTATTCTAGAAACAAGATACTCTATTGATAAATATAAATCTATTACCAACAAATTACGTGGTAATCCCTTAAAATGACATGGAAAGGCTCGAGGAAAATATGGAGTTTGTTTGGATTTGTAATATATCCTTGTTGGTGGTTCTATGCGTGCCATAAATTTAATCCTTGCCTATGAATCTCTATGTTCCAACATTGAGGTGCTGAATAAATCCCATGGAACTAAAACCTTGATGAACAATGATAAAATAATATCTCTCCACCCTTAGTCCCAATCCCTTTGGGCTCATGTAATAGGTCTAGCTTAATCTATTGTAATCCAATAAAACCTGGTGGTAGAGGTTATTCTATGCAGGTATTGTGTTACTTTTACATGGAAAAGCTTCACTTGAATAGGCCATGAGATCTATTATTTATGTGTATAGCATGTCCTAGGTTTTCTAGCTTTAAGAAGGAAAAATTTGAACAAGTTGATAGGGTTATTTAGGTTTCTCTTTGTAAATAGGAAGTGGGAAGGGATACATTTTATTTAACACTTTATCATCTTGTCTATTTGGAATTGCATTTCATAGTTTTATAAACATGGACATTCCTTATCTTTCCATTGGAAAAAATTGTTTAGGAAGCTGTTTTAAAAAATTTAAAGGATGTTTAAAAAGCTTCCATATTCAAATTCCATGCAGGGAAATCTATGTTCTTGAACCTTAGTATAAAATTTATAGCCAAGTGATTGGTGAACACATAAAGACTATGGAGACTACCCTGATAGAGTTGGGGGTGACACTTAGCAATGATGCATTTAAATTTAATGTGAGGTCGTTACTGAGGCTATCTTGCTTCTCTATCTTTGGATCTATAGCTGGCTTCACAGACATGTTGGTGCAACATATTCCTTCTAAAAATGATGCTGTTGCTAAGAAGATAAAGCATATATACAAAGGTCCCCAAGACACACCACTTGTTCAAGCTATGAAAGACTATGACCCTAAAGGCCCCCTTATGGTAAATGTAACTAAATTATATCCAAAATTTGATTGTAGTGTTTTTTATTCATTTGGTAGAGTATATAGTGGCACATTCCAAACATGGAAAACTGTACGGGTACTTGGAGAAGGATATTCTCCCGATGATGAGGAGGACATGATAGTTAAAGAAGTAACTAAGCTGTGGGTTTACCAAGATCGATATTGAATTCATATAAGCAAATCACCTGTTGGATCTTGGGTTCTAATAGAGGGTGTATATGCTTCTATTATGAAAACAACAACACTCTGTCCCGAGTATCTTGATGAAGATGTATTCATTTTCCCCCCTCTATGCTTTAACAATCTATTAGTTTTCAAAACAACAACTGAGCCTTTGAACCCAAGTGAATTTCCAAACATGGTAGAAGGTCTTCATAAAATTAGTAATAGTTATCTTATACTATGACTATGCAATAACTATATTGGGAAATCCACGTGATCTTAAGCATAGTGCATGTATTTGTAACTAGATATAGTCTTTAAAAAAATCTAGAACCATGAGAGAATTACTTACTATTAACTACGTAGAAAAGCAATCTACTAAGTAAAACTAAGCTATAATAAACCTAAACAAAAAAATACTTATAAAAGAAACCAAAAAATTAATTCAAACCAGAGAGAGGGTAGTCATCCAAGCCCGAGAAACATAAGAATGGTGAGAATTGGGTGCCTAAGAGAAAATAATACACAACTCAGAAAACATTAAAAAATAATCCTACATACCAAGAAAGTTAGCAATGCTAGCATCACCAGGGGTTAGGCATTGAATTTTGTTGTTCAATACTTGCCGTGACAGCATATAGGTAAGCGATGGAGGGGAAATGGAATCAAGCCTATGTCAATTGGAGCCTTCCGAATCATGACATGTTTGAGTCTAAAAAATATTCCTTTAAAATTGAACCAAAACACCAAAATAAGTTTGTTAATGGGTGGACTTGAGATAGTTCTAGGTGTGAGTAATTAAGAGCTCGAGTTCTAAAATTTGCTATGTTTTGTACCAATCCATGATTCGACAAATCGAGAATCATTGATAAGAAATTTAAGTTATTTAATGAGAATAATTAATGTATCTATCTCTATGTCAAAATTGTTTTCCATGTTCATGCAGGCCACTGCCCTCCTTATTATTGTACCAAAAGGCATAAGAATGAGGAAGAAGTTACCATAAACAAACCACTCTAACTATATCTAAAATATCAGGTTTTGGAATAGTTAATATAAAAAACACCTACTAGCCAAGTGGGATAGCTCAATCAGTTTGAACCAACCAGTTTCAAGATAGAGATCGCTGAGAAATTATGGATTCAAGCCCATAGAATCCCTCTGGGTTAGGAGTACATGTTGCACCACAGTGGCATTTATCTCAGTCACCATTCATGGAATGCAAGGAAGAACTTGGAGGGTTTTTTGGAGGAAAATTTTCATGAAAAAAATAAATATAAGACCACCAACCAATTGTCAATATAATATAATATTTAATTCCTTGGATTTGATCATATGTTGTTAACTTCTAGTATCAATAGCAGTTGAAATATGATTATATTGAAGGATATCAAAACATGTAAGGGATTAATTTTAATTAATTAATCCTTGAGAGTCCTTGATTTTCATGGAGGTTGTTCACCCTCTATATTTATGTCTCCCTAGCTAAGAATTCCATAAAGGGGTGGTGACCTAACTCACATTGAGTTATTATTTGAGGTACAGACCCTGCGAATTAAATCCACTACCTTTAGTTGTTGTACTAGTTCCTTGATGTGGTGAGAAATATAATTTTATCATATTGGTCATAATTTTATCATCGCAGTCATGATTTTTGGCCACAACAATTCAACCATCATCACTAGCTATAATATCTCAAAGAACTTGGAGAGGGGGTGTTGTGCTTGAGCCAAAGCGTTCTCAACAAGAAATGGGTAGTTTATCTTGTGAGCATTATTCTAGAAATTGAAATATGTATTTGGAATATTGAATAATCACATATATATTCCAAGTTAGGAAAGTCAATGACTCAACCAGAATAAATATATATGATCCCTAAGGGAAATTGGTATGGAACCTAAATTTCAACCAAAAACTATGCCATGGAAAATGAGAACCATCCTTGGAGTTACAAATATTTAAATGACCACCATAACATGATTGTTAGTCAAAGATTCCCTATTATGTTAACATACACACATACCTATATACAATGTACTCTAATCCATATCCTTAACCCCATACTCACTATCTTAATACCCCCTAACCTTATTATATCCTCAAATCCTCTAACCCCATACCCCAAAAACCCTACCCCTAATAAAATATCGCCTAACCCACTCTCAAATCATACAAATATCCCCCTAACATCCATAAGCATTGATTAGGTTGTGACAACCATCTTTGTTATGTGCAACCTCGAAATAATGTCCATATCTTACTCACACATCCTAGTTGTCATAGTGACAAATTATTTAGTATCATTGGCTTCAAGCTATTGTTTGTATTTATTTTACTACATTATTTCATCTAATACCAAACATATATTAGTTTATGTTAAATATGGATGTTCATGGGCCCATTTGGAAGGACTGGCTATAATTGGAGGCTTTTTATGGGTCATTGCACAAAGGAACTCTATGCTAAGATTGATCATTTGGTTTTAGAGTAGAGTTTTTAAATATGAAATGGGCCCTTAATGAATTTTGATATTGATCAATGGATCGATAGGTGTTAAGGCATATATAGGTCTTACTCTTTCTTTAATCTACAAGTTGGGGTGGTTGATTCTCTATAATACCCTCATAATTAAGGGATGGGTACATCATTGTGTGTTATAGTGGATTTTACCACACTTGGTAGATCACATCTTTATGGCCTTCCATGTCCCTCTGTAGACTCCTTGGACCCCCTTTTCTCATATTATACTTTGATGTCCCAAGAAAGTCATCAAAAAACACTTGTTTATGTGTATATGTCACTTTTAAAGCTATACTTGTGTGTATATGCAAATTTTGAGGCAAAACTCGCGTACATCGAGAAATGTGCATAAATAATTTTTTTTTTGGATTTTTCCTCATTGAGTCTTGAATAACTTGACTCTTGGCCTTCCATATGCCTTGAGAAGGCTCGGACTCGACCCTCCATCGCTTATTTGGAGTGCTACATATTGAACCTCTTGGATACATTGAAGGAGGAGAAATTGGAGGGCAAGGAAACTATAGCCCATTGTTTCCTCACTTGTTTATGCTTGAGTATGCATCCCTTTGGAGCACACATTGCTTCTCTTCCAAATCTTTCCTTTAATTTGTAAGCTTGCCATTGAGAGATGAAGGATTGAAGTGGTGGAGGCCCAGGTGGAGGACTCAGTTTCTCAGGTTCAAAGAAGTGCCGACATAGGTTCTCATTATTGTATCTCTATTTTATTAATAGAAATATCAATTTCATGTCCAATACATGTGTCTTAATATGACTATTCTATCCATGGATTTATTTATTTTCTTTTACATGATTGTCTATATATTCTAGAGTAGGCCTAACACTTGAATATATAGCATGCATGTCTTGTTTGCTGTTGTTGAGAGAAAATTGTGAATGCAAGAGTGTTGGAAAATATCAACGGGGATCTACATCAACCGTCCTAAATAAGGTATGATTAATATACCTTAGTGTTAGATGTCTTTATTTCTCTTGCATATTGGAAAGGATTGATTTCTGGTGTCATTCAGTCTATTGTGGTACACCCCAAGCCATAGGAAGTTTCTATTTATAATAGAATTGGCTACTCCACTGGGGACCTTCCTTGTTTTTCTTTGGGATTTGAGGGCACAATGTGATTGACGTTCTCTCTATTTCTCCCCATTTTTGTGTCGCATTTAGTAGTATGTTCATCCATTGACACTCCCTTAGAGTGGTTTGACCCTTGGCCTAATTTTTACCACTTTCTTCTCTGTATACGTAGGTTTTTGGCTAAAAGTCACGTACATACACAGGGTTTTGGCCAAAATTCACATATACATGCAGGTTTTTGGCCAAAAGTCACGTATACATGCAGGTTTTTGTCAAAAAGTCGCATATATACACAACCGTTCTTTGAACAATCCTATACATCCTCCCTTTTTTGGTTGAGTTTTATGTGGAAAGTTGTTGGGTGGGTTGTGAGTGTGGTTGGCTCTTCCCTGGTTCTGATGTTGTCTGTTGATTGCTTCTTTCATGACCAAAGACTGCTTTTTCATTGATTTTTCTTTCAAAGTAGTTCTAGTCATTTATCTCCTTTTTTGTTTTGCCATAAGTGCATTAGTATTTTTTTCTCAGTGTCTTGCTTAGCTTGTGTTTGATGCTTGCTGCATATACTAAGAATTTTAATGTCTTTTGTTGCACTTTCATTTCTTTTATATTGAAAATACAAAATAATTACATAGTTGCATTCTTATTTGCATTTCACATATGGATTTAAGGAGGTACTTGCATTGGATTTCTTGGATGCGAGTTGTGTTTAGGCTTTCATATACGAAGGATTGCATTGGAATTCAGAAGGGAATGAATATTTTTATGCATCTCATGTAATGGCATACCCTGTTATCTCATTTAGAGAAAATTGCACTTGGCATTGTTTGTTAGTCGTGAACATTTACTTTCACTACTGAGTCATAACAACATTGGTTACACAGTCATTTCCCTTTGAGTAATCATAGCCACTAAAATCAACGCTTAATTTAAAATGAATTACAAATTTTCTTTGATAGGGTACATCAACAATATTAGGTTTTAGAGTCTTGGAATAGTTCATTGTGAGTTAATTCTCGAAGACTACTAAACAAAACAAGTAGGTGTATGTCTAGGTAAGATAGTGGAATCCTTGGTATAATTAGTGTTCTCAGGAGGCTCCTCTCACACATGAGTTAAGCATGAGGAAATGTACATGATTATGGTTGGGATAGCCCCTGGCCACTTTTTGTGAGTGTTGGAGATATTTCTACGATCTTATTCGTATCTAGGGGATTTTGAGGTACAGGTTGGTGCTTTAGAGCTTCGAGCGTTGATACCCTACCCATACGGTCAATACCTCAAATTTCCTCTTTATCATTGGTTATATTTGGGTAACCTTAGTTTCCTTACCTAGATATCGCAAGGGGTACTTGCAGAGGTTATTCTGTGAGTGTCCTGGCCAGGTAGGGGTTGGACAACACAATTTCTTTATGCATTGAAGCCGAGGGCCACTATAATTGGTTACGCACCTCCACTTGTAGTGCATGGGAGTTCTATGCCTCCCCTAGGCAAGACATACCTGCTACATTCGAGAGCTCACTTATCCTCCGCTTGGCTTGATTTCATTTTGGGTTTGATTTTCTTAGGAGTATTCTCTCTATGTGCTAGTTGGATTTAGGGATTGTGGTTACTTGAGTATATTTATGTTCTCTTGAGTTGGATCCTTTTATTTTCTTCATGCTTGATGTCACTACTAGTATCCCGTCACCCGCTCCAGGTCCTAATGAGGACCCTGGTGTTGTACTGGGGGAACCACAGCCCCTTACCTTGCTCATAGATTCGGGAGTGTTCATATTCCACCCTACACTCCATTTGTGGAAAATTTCACTCCCTTCACCCAATATTAACACTACTGCTCACCCTCATGGGGGTGGCAGTGGATACATGAACGTTGGGTCTACACCTTACTTTCCTTCTTATGTCTCATCATCCACCGCACTGTTTCTTTTGAATGCAGTTGTCATGACCAGACATCCTTATATCCTATAGTTTGGAATCTTTACTAACTATTTCCATATGTTTTGGACTAATATTTTTTTCATGTAGGGTCCATTTTTTGTACACTCTCATTGAGGCTTTGACCCATTCGTGCCCATGACAGATATAATTTCGAACTGGCATATAGGTTAGGACTCCACATCCACTTGCAATAAGAATTTCCTTGTGACCATTTCACCTTGAACTTAGATATGAACCCACTTCATGATGTCATGGAACCTTCATACTGCTACTATAAGTGACATTATGTGAGTGGTAGAGCTTTCCTATACATGGGTTCCCTGGTTAGATCATGTTTTGCATTTGGTACCCATGCTGAGATTTATCCTTTAGGTTTGGGGAGTCCCTTATAGTACCTTCATGTCCTTGAGCAAGAGCTTCATACTCCTCTTGAAATTTATGTTGGCCATCTCCCACAGGGATTCCCTTATATATCAAGTTGTAATTGCATTTCATGATTTTTTCTTGCCTTATTGAGCTTTACACTGGTTCCCTTCTTCAGAGTTATAAGCCATGTAGCATGAGCTTGTCTCAATCCTAGCCAAGTAGATCCTTTTACATATCCTTTGCAACTTGATTATCCCTTATTGAGAGAAGACCTTCCCTTGAGTGTCCTTATCCTGCACATGCTTCCTTCAATTGAGCATAGGTATGTTCCACTACTTGGAACTAGTTTTCTTTGTCGCAACGCTCGTCTCCTCCTAGTTGTATACTATAAGAACTTTTATTCTTTTTCAAGATTTTCAAATCTGAAAAAGTCCAAAAAAAATAAAAAAACATAAAAATCCAGATGGGAAATGACATTATCTTTGGAAGCTGTCGAGTCGTGTCTCCTTCGAATAGAGCACTATATATCACATCCATTGGGTAGGTTGTTAGTATGACTTTAGGAGCTATACTTTTTACTCTGAGTTTTTATCCACCGAATGGTTATGCTTCTAGTCCCTATGGAGCCTCTGTTGATGCTTCCCGTGTTGCATATATGTCCCAGTTTGCATATCGAGTCTATGTTTCCTACCTTCAGTCAAAATTTTCCTTATGCTCTTGTTCGAAGGAGTTTTATCTTGAGTCTGCCATTCCTCAGTTATCTTGACTTTGCATGTCGACCATTCCTGGTACAGTTACTAGTTCATGCACATCTTGCTTGTTTGAATTCTTCCACATTATCCAGTGTTGCTGAGTACGTCGTGTTGGTTGACTGGGGATGCCCTAATGCCCTCCTTCCAGCAGATTCTATTCCATCAACTTCAGATCATTTATTCTGGAATAGGAGTCTAGATTCCATTTTAGTTCCTTGAGACTTATAGTCATTAGTGGTAGGTTCTCTCACCATTTACAGTTTTGAGAATACATCAATGTCCCTTGATCGATGGATTCTTTCAAGTGTTAGACCTCGACACATCTACTCATACTTGTTAGATTTCACTTTGTACCTTGATTCCCATTATCATTATCGGTGGGATATATTGCGTTTGTTAACAGTGTAAATCAATGACTGGTAATCAGATGATGAACTATCATGTTCGACCTCAACACCTTTATTCACATGATAGGACATGTACTTGTAGCAGTTTGTGTAGAATACCTCTGAGATTGGTGGCATTCCATATATGCTACCTCCTAGATCATGCCAGTATTCATGACATGTTAGCTCTCATGACCAAATTCTATTGTATATCAGATATCTTCATCCATTATGGAGATATTGATTCATTGTATATTGTACATGGCGATGACCACACATGAAATTTGTATATCATGCCTCTTCATGGCCATTGTACTCTTATGTATCCAGGACTGCTATATGTATATTTGCAGTCATATGCAGATATTGATCATTGTATTGTATTGATGAGTTGCTATTTCTTCCACCTAAGTCTTCATTACTCCATTTATGGGATGTATATAATGTATTTCCTCCATCATGTTACCCCTCTGGCCTCACACATTAGGGGGCATCTGTTATAGCTGATTTTACCACACTTGGTAGATCACATATTTATGGCCTTCCATGTCCCTCTGCAGACTCCTTGGACACCCTTTGCTCATATTATACTTTAATGTCCCAATAAAGTCCCTAAAAAACACCTTTTTATGTGTATACGCCACTTTTAAAGCTATACTCGCGTGTATACACAAATTTTGACCCAAAAACCATGTACATTGGGAAATCTGCATAAAGCAAATTTTTTTTGGATTTTTCCTCATAGAGTCCTGAATAAATTGACTCTTGGCCTTCCATATTCCTTGAGAATGATTGGACTTGACCCTCCATTTCCTATTTGTACTGCTATATATTTAGCCTCTTAGATACATTGAAGGAGGGGAAATTGGAGAGAAAGGAAACTATAGTCCATTTTTGCCTCACTTGTTTATGATTGAGTCTACATCCCTTTATCCCTTTGGAGAAAACAGTGTTGCTCTTCCCAAGATTTCATTTTCTTTGTAATCTTTCCATTGAGAATGAAGGATTGAAGTGGTGGAGGGCTAGGTTGAGGAATCGGTTTCTTGGGTTCGAAGAAGTACCGAAAGAGGTTGTCACTATTGTATCTCTATTTTATTAATAGAAATATCCATTTCTCATCCAATACATGTGCATCAATATGAATATTGTATCCATGGAGCTATTTATTTTCTTATACCTGCTTGTCTATATATGCTAGAGTAGGCCTAGCACTTAAATATATAGCATGCTTGTCTTGTTTGTTGTTGTTGAGAGCAAATTATGAATGAAAGCATGTTGGAAAAGTTTAACAAGGATATACATCAACCATACGGAATAAGGTAAGATTCATATCCTTTAGTGTTAGATGTCCTTATTTCTCTTGCATATTGGAAAGGATTGTTTTATGGTGTCATTCGGTCTGTTGTGGTACACCCTAAGCCATAGGAAGTTTCTCTCTGTAACATAATTGGTGACTCCGTTGGGTAGAATGGGTATAATATTTTACACTTTTAAAATTAACCACGAAACAAAATTTTTGAATATTTGTAGTGGAAGTGTATCCAAGCTTGTCAAATCTCCTTCTCCATTGAATATTTTCACAGAAATTGGAGGTAGTTGGTGAAATTTTAGAATTTTAGGGTATTTGGTGAAAAGACCAAAAAATGATGTAAGAGAATTCCCATGTGTATGAAGCAACTATTATTTTAGCATGTCGATGCCATTGAATTTTCATATGGTAAAGGAAAAATAAAAAAGGCTGAATTTGGTTTCCAATATACTTGTTATGCATTCAATACAAAGCCCATTATGTTTCCTAACCTAGATCTAGGTAAATACTCAATGCATCAAAAGTTTGTACTTTAGAACATGCCCTAGCATTAATAACAATACTTGGAAATTTTTCTCGTAAGGAAATAAAGGAGTATCCAAAGAGAATCAGAAATGGTGGTTACACTTTCAGGGTTATGAACCAGATGCAAAGAAAAACCATAAACAACACTAATTTCATACGCTAACTTCTTTTATTTTTATTTTTCTTTTGCAGCTTCGACAATATATAAGCTATAATCATTTACAAGCACACTTGGAAATTCTCTTACATCTTTTCCATGTCTTTGAGCCATATGTTACTTTGGACAATTTTTACCCCGGCTAATGGATTTGTTGCAATAATTGCATTGCACCTTCCCCTTCCCCTCCCAAATCCTTGGAATGGGTCCAGGAAGAGTCCCTCTCTCTAATAAATCCCTACTCCTCCATTATTCCATGAATAATACAACCACCCCCAAACGTGGGAATCCCATCAAATAGAACGATGATAAAAAAATTTCTCTCTTGTATGCTAGAGTTTGAATGTACAAATAACACTGTAGAGTATGAAACTCTAGTTCAAGGTCTAAAGAAATACATTGAATTGAATGTAAAAAAATTGAAAGTTTTGGGTGATTCCGGAATAGTTGTTAGACAAATAAGAGACACCATTCATTTTTTATCTCCACATCTTAAAGGGTACCAATATGAGGTATGGAATTTGATACTGTACTTCAATGCTTTTAATATAAATGCAATCCCTAGATTACAAAATGCTGCAGTTGATTTATTATCTACTTCTTCTTCTAGAATAGTGGCAATTAATAATAAGTGTTGTATTGAATTATTTTCAAGCCATCAGTACCTGAAAACATTACAAATCTAAGGGGTGTTCGATGATGGAAAACATATTATTAACTTTCTAACAAATGAAGAAGCTTTCAAAGAATCTATAATTGATGAAAAAGAACATCAATCGGATTTACAAAATGGAGACACGGTCAAAGGAAATTTCATGCCTAAAGGAGTGAGAACCCTTGAAGGTATATTTGATTTGCGGAATAAATTCAAGAAACCAACAAATTTTAAAACAAATAGCTCGCCAATGCAATATGAGATGGTAAATTTAGGAACAGAGACCGAGCCCAAGTATGTCAATTTGGGAAAATGTTGCTCACTTGGAGAAAGATGCAAGTTCATCAAATTGTTTCAACGGTATAAATACATCTTCTCCTGGATGTATGAATAGTTGAAGACCTATAATACACACATTATCCAGCATGTAATTCCTATCAAAATAGGGGGTAAATCCCTTTCAACAACAACTCAGGAAAATGCACCCTAAGTTAGAACCATTGATCCAAAACGAAGTGAAGAAGCTACTAGACGGTAATATTATCTTCAGGGATTGACACTCTGAATGGGTAGAAAATCTAGTTCTAGTAAGGAAGAAGTTAGGAGAAATAATATTGAGTGTTGATTTTCAGAATTTAAACAGAGCATCAGACAGTGACAACTATCCAGTTCCACCAATGGAACAAATTTTACAAATGGTATCAATCTCGTAATTGTTCTCCCCATTAGATGGATTTTCCAGTTACAATCAAGTGTTAATGGTCGAGCAAGATCGATTAAATATTACATTTGGCACAAAGTGGGGAACATTTGCTTATAGGAGAATGCCTTTCGGCCTAATAAATGTCGGAGCCACATTCTAGAGGGCCATTGATATTGCATTCTGAGGTTTAGTTGGCCACTATGTAGTAGTGTATTTAGATGATGTAACAATTTTTTCCATGAAACGAGAATACCATGTTTTCCACTTAATTTTTTTTTATCGTTGTAGAAAATATGGTATATCTTGAGCCCAGAGAAGAGTATTTTCACTATTCTTGAAGGAAAAATGTTAGGTTACATCATCTCAAAGAAGAGAATACCAATAGACCCAACGAAAGTTGAAGCTATAACTTAGATTCCCATGCCCCATAATAAAAAGGCTATGTAATCATTTAAGGGAACAATTAATTTTGTTCGAAGGTTTGTACCTTATTTCACGCAAATTGTGAAACCTTTGCAGCAAATGGTAAAGAAAAATATACTGTTCAAGTGGAATGACATTGAGAAGTTCCCTTTAAATACATAAAGACAACAATAGCTCAAGCATCTTCTTTGAAAAGTCCAGATTTTGAAAAAGATTTTATTCTATACACCTTTGATTCGGATATTTCTCTTGCAACAGTGCTTAGTTAGAAAGGAGAATTGGGAGACAAATATCTGATAGCGTTCATGAGCATTGGGTTACAAGGGTTTGAAGTGAATTACCCATCCGTATATAAACAAGCATATGTAGTGTATAAGGAAATACAACAGTTCAACCCCTCTATTTTGAAGAATAGAAAAAAAGTCATCATTCCTCATACGTCTGTTAGGTCTCTATTTGTGTAGAAGGAATTGGGTGAGCGAAGAGGAAATTGGGTGACTGCACTACAAGAATATGAATTGGAATTCAAGCTAGCTACAATTATTAAAGGTCAATGTTTGTGCAAGTTTCTCATAGAAAAACACACTAATGAAGACAATGATTCATAGAATGAAACTAAATTGAACTTAATTGAAGTATGTCCCATTTTCACTACTCTTGAATCTTGGTATAGATATTTGGTGCATTATCTCCAACAAGGATATCTGCCAGAACATTGGAACTCCAAGCAGAGAAGGGCACTTCGATTAAAGTTAGCTTCTTTCCAAATAATTAATGGAGTACTTTTCATAAAAAACTATGATGGAGTTTTCCTTAGATTTATGGAGAAAGAAAATGCATCTAAAGTGGCCAAAGAATTGCACGACGGTCCTGCGGGAGGACACTTTTCTGGGGATACCACGAATCATAAGATACTCAGAGTTGGGTACTACTAGCCAAATCTATTTAAATATGCCCATGATTACGCAAGATAGTGTGATGTATGCCAAAGGATTGGTGGCAGATTGGTGAAAGTAGCCAGATCATTACATCCCGTTATTATTTTAGAACCATTTGAGCAGTGGGGCATAGAAATTATTCGAGAAATTAACTCGAACTCTTCACTCCAACATTGGTATATCCTCACAACTATATATTATTTTACACGATGGATCGAAGTGATTCCTTTGTGAAAAGTGAATGAGGATGCAGTCATCAATTTCCTAAAAGAGAACACCATAACTAGGTTTGGGGTTCCAATTTCTCTTGTTTTTGACAATGCATCTTTTTTCTCATGTCTGTTAAGTTAATTGAATTTTCTTGCGAAAAAGGAATCAAATTGCATTATTCAACAAATTATTATCCATGGGGAAATGGGTTAGAAGAATCAATGAATAAAAATCTCATTCAAATTTTAAAGAAAACTGTTATTGAGAGTCACAAAAATTGGCACGTAGATCTTCGTAATGCACTATGGGAAGAATGGGTCACCCCAAATAATTCCTTAGGAGTTTCTCCTTATACTCTGGTCTATGGAAATGAATCCATATTACCCCCAAAAATTCTACTCCCATCCTTTCAGTTAGCTCAAGTCTCAAGAGGATCTGGTAGTGAAATTTTACAATCATGCATTAATCCTTCGTTGAAGCTAGAAGAATAAAGACAAATGTCCAAAGATTGATTCAACCAACATCAAGATATTGTCAAGAGATTGTTTGACAAATGAAAATCCAGTAAGAGGAACTTTGAAGTAGGAGGCTTAGTCCTAACATGGGATCACCCGCATGATGAAAAGGGAAAACACACAGAATTTCTACATTTATGGATTTGCCCCTATCATATTGCTGATAAGATTGGTCCATCAACCTACAAACTTAAAGATTTACAAGGAAAAGAAGAGAGTATTCCTGTAAATAGCCTTGTTCTCAAACAATATTTTACCTAATATCTAGGAGCACTTTGTACATAGATAAAACCTTTATTTTTCTTGATTTTTTCTAGTTTGTTTTTCTTTTTTGGGTTTACCCAGGTTCATATTTTTTTGTTTGCTTATACTAAACTAGCTCAATATTTGATGCATGGGAGTATAGGAATCTGAATAGACTTAAAGATATTTGAAATTCATGAACTGCTTATGGGAAGACATGCATGGTAAAGTTTGATCCGTATGATTCTTTAATTGTTTCCTAATTATAGAAAGGGAACTAACTTTGAGCCCACATTTGAGTCCTTATAAACCTTGCAAAATAACTATTTTAGATGTTCATAATAAGTATTTTGATGGAATTTTGTCAATATTTTAGATATGATATTCCTCCTTTCTAGGACATAAATACTGTCCTTAGACCATGACAACCTTTTTTCATCGATTTTGTATTCTTTTGTAGCTGAAACAACCCATTTTCTTGCCTTTTCTAAATGATGTCTTTATACAATTGATGATTTTTAATTGTTGTCCTAACCATTTATAATATGAAACAAGACCTTGACACAGATCTCATTTTTCTCTCTCCTAATTTTAGTAGCTATTTTTACCTCCATTTAAAAAAACCGTTATACTAATATCACACATTTTCATTTTAAGTCATTGTTTTAGGCCTTTGAATAATCTTTTTCATAAAATATTATTACTTTCTATTTTCAAGTGTGTTTTTTAGACATCTATCAAAATAACATACATTTAGAAGCAAGTTATTTGAAAAACATATAAATTTTGCTATTTTTCTTTAAAATAAGACAATTTTATAGGAAAAATAAGACTTTTTTATTGAAAAAATTCTAGAAAATAAAAACATTTACAACCATTTTCAATAGATTTTCATAGAAGTTTTATATAAAAATGATACTATTTCATACTCTATTCCAAAATGTTACAATTCACATAAATTCACAAAAAACTATACCATATATTTGTAAATAACATATTAAAAACAATATATATAGAAATTTTATTTCTAAAATAAAGTCTGAAAGTCAAAACAGTACTACTATATCTTATCAAAAAAATTTCAAATTTAACATTTTCTTCAAGACATTAAACTAATCAAGAATATCATGCAGGCCAAATTCTTCGTCCAAATTAGAATTTTCTGGATCTTGGATTTCCTCAAGGACATCAATGTCCTCTTCCATTAGGTATTCTATGTCTGGAAGATGCCCAAACTGCTCCTTTCCAAACATCCCTCCTAATGGGGGTTGAGGCTCTTTTGACATCTTCTCCACAAGTGTTTCACTAAACTCTTCTTTCTTTAAACCAACTTCTTGCAATTCATCTTGAAGAACTTGAATAACATTAATTCTTTGCTGTATGTAATTGAATTGTAGTGGATCATTATCAATGGATATGCAATTTATTCCTTTTCTTAAGGAGCATGCTATTGTTGTACCTAATCACAAAATAAAAAATAGTTAAGAAAAATAGCAATAAGAAGCATACTTTAAAAACAATATGAATAATAAAAAAAACAATAAAACTTGAAATATGCTTCCATATGTAATATTTGAAATTTGACGCGAGCCCGAGAATATATCTAGGATCCAATATCCTTCTCTTGGAAATGTATCTATGCGATAGTTAATCAATGCTTGTGGATTTTGACAGATGTTTACAGTCACTCCTTTGAAATCCCTTTCATCATATGTCAATTTTTTAACACTGCATTGTAAGTCAACATCTGACTATATTTTCCTTCACTCTTCTTATTAAATAAAAGAGATTCATAAGTCTCATATTTTTTCCAAGTTGCAAGATGTATGTTTTCAATATCATTAAGAAATGGATCACCATTGGAGCTACGAATATTAATATTTTTCGTGTAACCAAAATAAACAAACAAAAAGAATTTAATTAAATTATAAATAAATATAATTGATTTATAAATTCAATAACTTGGTAATATAGTGCAAATATATTACCAATAAATTTTCTTCCTTGTTTTTTCTTTACTCTTGAAGGATGTCAACCACCCCCCTAATTGTGTGTCATAATGGAAAAAATGAATCTCCATAGTGGTGATGTTTTGACTTCTAGAAATCCCGAAACCACTTTATTGAATGATTGGTAAGTATAAGGCTGTCAATCATAAGTAGTGTTTCGTAGATTGTATCCATGAGGGATATCTGCAATAACTAGGGCGTACTCCTTTTTTGGAACAATATTTGCAATTTCTGCATAATCATCTAAAATAACTTTATATTGCATAGTATCAAGCCCATTCAAAATATAATGATCAGGTGTATCATCAAGTTTAACATTTTCAAGACATTGTCTCCTTTGTCGTTCTATTTTGGCTCTTTGGATATTAATTTTGAAGGACTCTGGTAGTCCATCTGTACCTCTGTTTGGCATATTCAAATGAAAATTTTCTATATAAGTAATAAAATACAAATTAAATAATTCAGGATGTATTATAGATCAACATACCTTCTTGAATGCAACAATTTGTTTTTTAAGGTTTCTTTTGAGCTTGATTCTTGATAGTTGCATTTGACAACATCCCAACTCTTCAAATTCAACATTATAACCATCTCCTCTTGTATTTTCATGTAAATCTTGTGACTAGACGATGAAACAATAAATAATGCTTACAATCGTATATAATAATACAACATAATACTTAGAACATAACAAAAATGTTAAGCTCAATAAAAATACTTTGTACCATAAAAATAAAACATCAACTTGTCAAATTCACTACACATATCCTCCATTTATAAATCACCTAACTTTAACCGTGACAATATTGTAGCTATTAGTGTTTCATCCTTCACACATTTCATTGTTCTCCAAGGCGTGATAGTCATGTCTTATGGCATGTCCTTGACATCAGGACCCGGCTTACCACTGGTCCATGGAACAACTTTACTTTTTTCACTTTTTGATTTTCTATGCCACTATTCTCCTACATACTAAATATGTTCTCAATCAAATCCCATGTTTTCCCTACTCTGAATTCCAACTGGAAATATCCATCTACAACTTTAAATGCATGACTACATTTGGGATTTTTTTGTTTCACATTATCCTCTTTAATAGGTATACCTATTTCTAGACAACATTGTTTCCAAAAACTTGCATCAACTTCATATTTATATACACCACATATTTGCAAAAAATCATTGTGGATAAATATCACCCTTTGAATAAATGACATAGTCATCCTATATTCACTATCTGTGTTATTATACCATGCCTACAACTTTGCTTCTACATCTGTTAAATCATCATAAACGATGCATTTCACTATTTCAAAATCAGGGTTATTTGGATATTCTTGCATCAACTCTTGTCTTTCCTCTGCAAAATAATTCTCCACAAGAACATAATATTTGTAATGAAAACTTATTGTTTGATCAAATTCATCTCTAGTAGGAACATCTTTCGGGTCAACAAGTAGTAGGTAGTCAACCACATGTGCATAGGGATTGTGCCTCATCAATGCTTTCAAGTTGTGAATATGAAAATGATGTGGTTTTCTAATTATAAATTGATCTTTCCCTTCTGTGGTTCAAACATTGATTCACATTCAAATCAAATGTATGTCCATTGTTAACCAATTTATCCCTTCGCAATTGATCTCGAATGGAATTTTGTGTTGACTTGACAATGCAATCCTCTATATCAGCACCTGGAGTAATGATTTCCTTACTACCCATAGAGTTTTCACTCTCATATTCATGGGTAAAATTGGAATTAGAAACAAAATATCTCCTCCTTTTTTGACTTGAAGGGATTTCGACTAAATCAACAATTCCTTCATCACGAATTGAAACACCCTCAAGCATATTTCTTTTACGAGATTCATTCTTACTCTTACGAGCAGGAGTAGCAACCTCATTGGAAAAAATTTCAACATGTTCAATTGGGCGAGATAAAGATTTAAATGTAACCTTTCTAGGTAACCTGATTTGATTGTCGAATGCCCTTTCCTCTTTGTGCTTGTACTTCATCACTTTGAACAATAGACACTTGTTTCTTCTTCCTTGTTTCTTATCCCTTTTGAAGAGTGGCACTAATGACATCCATAGGATTTTCCTCTATATAATAAATTCCATTCAACATGTTTAAAATTGACCTAGCAAAATCCTGCAAAATAATAAAAATTATGGAATTAAATCTATTACATTGTTATATCCAAGTTATAACAAAAACAATTTAGAAATAATCTCAATATTGAAACTTACTCTCCTACTTTCATTATCATGCACAACCCCTTCACAGAAGGCTGTGAAAGCTTCTTGAACATTATATTTTGAAACCTTCAAACAATATTGAATTTTGGAAAAGGTCTTCCCTTGTTTCACTTGTGCATAAATAATTTATGTACCCAACATCACACATATATCTCTCAAAATTCCCAATGAATGGTAATCTGATTGAGGAAATTGAAATGCAACAGAATATATCTTAATAATATTTTCTTTTCCTTGATATTTTTCCTTCAGATGCCACGAATAATTTGTCTTATCTTCTTTAGCTGCATATTTCCATTCTCTAGCATTCTTGATTTTTAATTCCTCAAAGCTCAAAACTTCATCTTGAGGATCAACATTCTCATATACCTCAACAATTTTTTTTCGATGCAATCATCACCGTTCTTGATCCAGAAACGTTGACAGATATATTTCGGGATGCCATTATCCCTATATCCAAAATGTAAAAATTTAAAATACAATCAACAAACATTGAGAAACAAAAAAAATAAAAATCAATAGTCACTATAAAATGTATTTGAAATTTGTCAAAAAAAATTAACCCCTCCCCCCAACTTAACCCCCTAACACTAACATTACATTAAAATAAAATTAACAATATTAAACCCCCTCCATCCCCCCTGACCGCTCCCCTAACATTATATAAAAATAAATTAAAACAAATTAAAACCACCCCAAAACTCCCTAAACCCTCCCTAACATTACATATAAAAAAAATAAATCCCCTCCTAACTCTCTAAAACCTCCCCCATCGTTACATTTAAAAAATAAATAAAAAACATTTAACCCCCCCAAAACATTATAGTAAAAAAAAGCATTATATTAAAAACAATTAAAAAAATATTAACCTACCTAACTACACCCCAAAAAACAATATATTAAAAAAAGTTAAAAACAATTAACCTACCTAACTGCACCACATAAAACATTATATTAAAAAAAAAATGGAACCTACCTAACTACACCACATAAAACATTATATTAAAAAAGAAAAATTAACCTAGCTAACTTCACCACATTAAATATATTAATAAAATTTTAGAAAAAAATTAACCTACCTAACTACACCACATTAAACGATGTCTTATGTGAAAAATTATTGGTAATGGCCATCCAAAATCACGGACGGAGAAACTGGCAATAGGTCGAAGAAGTGAGATGGGCGGGGTTTGAGTGCTCTGCATTCGGTTCAGTTGGGGGCGGGGGCTGCGAACCCCCCGCGCAAGCATGGTGGTGACCACAGCAAGGTATCGAACGTCGAGGGAAGCTAGCGGCTGCAAGTCATATTGGGAAATAGGGAAGGACCGGAAAGGTGAGGGGAAGAGATCAGGACTGGGGGGATGACTCCCTAGGGCTCATATGATCCTGACGATCTAGATCTGATTAGAATTGATCCGAGGGAAAATATAGATGTGGGAGGAAAAGGCCTTAATTAGGAAGTTTGTGGGGGTTTGGCCCAAGGAGAAATATATGGTTCGATGGATCCAGAGCACATTGAGTCCAAAGTGCCACTATGACCTGTAGTTGGGGGCAAAGGGTTTCTTTACCATCATCTTCTTCAATCAGGAAGATCGCGACAGGATCCTGGAAGGAGGGCCCTATTTTTTCTTCTCGGCAAGGATTTACCTTCGACCCTAGAAGGATCACTTCAACCCTGAATCTGAAGATCTGATAGTAGCCCTGGTGTGGCTCCATTTGGTGGGTCTCCATGGGGAGTACTAGGATATGGAAATCTTATGCGATATTGGTAATTCAATCAGGGAATTTGTGAAAGTTGCTGAGAAAACTAGGATTTAGAGGTATACTTCATTTGCTTGAATCTGTGTGTATATGGATCTCTTGAAGGACCTCCCCGAGGAGGTAATTTTGAATTGGGATGACAAAGAGTGGATCTAGCAGATCAATTATGAGCAGTTTCCCTTCCGGTGCAGGATCTGCCATAAGTATGGAAATTTTGGGAGGAACTGCCCGAAGGGGAACTAGGAGAAGGATTCTAGACCAAGAAGGAGAAACACAAGTCAATGATGGATTCACACCGGTAAAAAATAAAAGGAGGGGCAGGAGCAACAGAGAGAAGAAATTGAGTAAGGAAATGGATGGAAAACCCCCGATTACCTCAAACCCTTTCCATGTCTTGGAGGAACAAGGAGAGGATAAATCAAAGGAAGTGGAGGGTCCAACCAGCGCCCAGGAAACTGAGATGAAGGGATAAGAGGAAGAGAACAACACTGGAAACATGCCAGTCATCATGGAAGAAGACAAAGCCGAGGACATGGAACTTGGTGATCTAGATCTGGATGCACTGGAAGAAGAATACAGGAACATGGGTAAGGGCTATGTCTCCCAGGAGTAGATTGAGCTCTTGCAATAAGCCATTATCCATTCCAAAGCGTGCAAGGATTTGGGCATCAGCGTGGAGGCATAGAAGGGAAGCAAGAGGAAATCAGCGGAGGAATACCAGAAGAGAGGCCAAAACACGAATGAGCAGAGGATATCATAAATTTGAGTCAAACTAATCGAATCAGGCTAGTATCCTACGATCAAGGCGGCCTTATCTGAAGTAAGTAAAGTTATCCAATGAAGATAGACTCCTGTAATATTGAGGGGTGTAATCACCTAAGGAAGATTAGAACCCTAGCTAGGAAGATTAAGCAGGAAAAACCAGACATTCTTTTTTTGCAAGAAACCAAGTGTAGCTTTGAGACCATGATGAAGATTGGGCAAAGGATATGGAAAGGTAGAAAGGTCATGGCAACAGATGTAGATGGTATGAAAGGGGGAATGGCCATTCTATGGAAACCCAGAGAGTTTGATCTCTCGGAGTGGAGAGCTGGTCACTTCTCCCTAATAGCAGAGTTTCAAATCTTAGGATCAGAGATCAGAGGGATGATAGTTAATATCTATGGCCCAAACGCCTTTCCTCATAAGCAGGATTTTATTCACCACCTGTGATGGATCTGCACGTCGATCCAGGAAGGACACTTGATTATAGGAGGATATTTTAATCTGATTACCTCACTTCGAGAAAAGAAGGGGGGAAGAAGGATGCTAGATAAGCACCAAGAGGAATTTTGGGAGGTCCTAGCCCAAAGCACTCTAGTGGACATGGAAACTGGGGATGACTGGTTTACATGGAACGACATGAGAAGTTGGGATCATCTAGTCACCTCTAGATTAGAAATATTCTTGGTGTCAGAGAACATGGTCAAGGGCTCAGGGGAAATTAGGGCAAACATGCTCCTAGTAGCTGGCTCTGATCACTGGCCAGTATGCCTTAGTTGGGATGGAGTGGCTGCTCGACTACCTAATCATTTTCACTTTGAGTAGTTCTGGCTCGAGCATAATGAATTTAAAGGTCTAGTAGAACAATGGTGGCAGGAGAAGGACAGCCCTGGGGGGACAAGGATGTACATCTTCCAACAGAAGCTCAAGGCACTAAAAGCCAATATCCGTACATGGAACAAGGAAGACCCTGGAAACATCTTTGAGGAAAAAATGAATCTTTCTTAGGACATAAATCTCATCTAGCAGAAATGGATGGACTTTGGGTGGGATTTGGATATGAAACAAAAGGAGAAAGACCGTTTTGCCCAGCTAGAATCCAGAGAGAGGTAGGAGGAAATATTTTGGAAACAAAAGTCACGAGTCAAATGGCTGAGGGAGGGAGATAAAAATACCAAATTATTCCATAAATCAGTGGTCAACAATAGGATTTGTTTAAAAGATCTACAAACTCAAAAGGAAAAATGGGACCCAGGTGGAAACCAGGGAATAGATTGAGGAGGAGATCACCAACCATTTCAAGGAGATCATGACAGAAGACAATACTGATAGGGGTCAGGATTTCGACAGGATCATAGCTTTGATTCCCTGATCAGTATCTAGGGAGGACAATGAGAGCCTCACCAAGCCTATATCCATGCAGGAGGTTGAGGAGGTAATGCATCTAATGGCTCAGGGGAAAGCCCCAGGCCCTGATGGCTTCACCTCCAATTTATTTCACTTTTTCTGAGACATGATCAAGGAAGTGTTGAAATATTGTAACTTTGAAGAATATTCTATATGTATATTTTATCTTCCCCGATGGTCTTATTGGGAGAACCACTTGTATTATCTTGTACCCTGATGCTTCTAATCGGAAGAACTAATAAGAGTCATGAGGTTGTCCCCTCTAATTGTAAAGGTGGGTCATTAGCACCCTAGTGTGGCTACTTGAGCCTACATGATTAACTCGAGCCTACATGTCGGATGAGTTAATTGAAGTGAACAGATGAATATAAATAGAGGTGTAGCTCTCCTCATTTGAGACACAATCTCACTTGTGTAGCGCATTAGTGGAGAAGAGAAGTAGCTGGAGAAGGAGGAGGATCAGGGTTTGATCTCCTTGTTGGTTTTATCTTTTATCTTTTTGGGCATCTATATTGAGGAAGCTTTTGATGGGTTTTTCCCTTTATGGTTTTCCCAGGATAAATCTTTGTGTTCCTTTTCTATGGTTGTGCTTGTCTATCTTTTAGTGATCCTGTTTATATGCTTTTGTTATGAAAATGAAATGAAATACTGATGTCTTAGCTAAGCATATGAAAATTTAACATGGTTTCAGAGCCACCCTGAAAGAAGACATTGTGCAGCTAAAGAATCTATGTCTTCTTATTTTTTTGGTCTCTATCCATGATCGATTAGCAAAAGAAGGCTAGACTGACTATCCATTGAAGGGCACATCTTTCTATCGAAGCGGAATTCAATTCTGAGCATTTTTAGTTTTGGTGCGGAAAATTAGGGCTTTCTACAGAAGAAGAATTTTTGAGTGAGCCTAGTATAGGATTTTTCTCCTCATCAAAATCTAAGTTTAGAGACCTGGATCAAGAAATTTGGTTGGGTGAAACTCCAGGAAAGTCAAACCCTAGTTTGACCCCGATCTAGAAAAACCCTAAATACTAAAACTGCTACGTTTTTGTATATTCGCTGTATCCCAATATTGGTGAAGGTTCAGGAGCTGAAAATTGCAGAGACCGAAGATAAAATCCTGATGAACACTTTTTCCAAACTTCAGCCTCAGATTCGCTATATTCTAGGTGATGTGATCCCTCCAAGTTAGGGTTCCAGCCTCTTCTAGAATTCATCCCTAAACAGGACACCTAGGGAAAATTGCTATAGCTTGGGCTACAGAGATCAAAATGGAATTCATGAATCTGTTCCATAAAGAGCACAGAATGTACCTTCTGACACGTGGCATTTCGTAAAACTTCACTGTTCTGAACAGTCTTGTAATAGGTCACCTTGGGAAAATGATAATAAATACCAATTAGTGAAACAAATTATAATGAAACCTATGGTGTTGGATTAGGAAAATGCGAGGTTACCTCAGTACAAAATAGTAGACGCAGAGGATCAGTAATTTTGGAGATATCACAGAAACAGTAACAGGCATTTCTGCAGAAGAAATTGGAAAACTAGGGCTTCCTGTTCTGGGAGCTTCCCTCCACTGTTTTCAGAAAAGGAGTACATTGGACAGCTCCATTTGAAGATATCTATCTTTCTATACAATCATATATGAAAGATTCAAAGTTTTTAAAATTAGGGTTTCTCTGACAAACCCTAGATCAGCCAGCTCGGGAAGCAGGATGGACACCTCAAATTGGTAAGATCTAATCTTTTTCTATTTTCATTTGAGGTTCTCATTTCAAAATGATCTATCACATCAGCTTGATGATAAGCTTGGTGAAGTTGAAAAATTCCAAGCATGGAAGTATTTGATCTCTCTGAAGAAAATGAATTGGACACCTACATGAGTAGAGAGGTTCCAGTTCTAGAGGGAGATGAGCCTCAAGGACTTACACAAGAAGAACTTGATCAAGGAAAAGAAGATCATTGTTGATTCAATCACGGATCAAATTATACCACAAGTGTCTTCCCTAAAGACACCAAAGATGTTTGATTCCTTGATCAAGCTATTTGAAGATAAGAACTTAAATCAGAAGATGGATTTGAGAAAACAGTTGAAGAATGTGAAGATCCATAATGCAGAACAACTTGAAGTGGTAGAAGAAGAAGTGTGCAGAAGTGGTGATAGCCACCTTGAATGTCCTCCCAGGATCATGGGATTCATTCATGTGAAGAATGTATGCCATAATTAAGTGATTACTTTCAGCTCGAATAATAAGAAGAGAAGAAGAAGATGGGAGCAATTGAAGATCAAGCTCTCACCATTCAAAGAAGATCCCTCAAGCGATGAGGAATATGAAAAAAACTCAATTCTTGAAGAACCTCTTATTCATCTTATCATTTGGATAAGAAATGATGATTTCATGAATGGAGAAGATGATAAAGTAGAATGATCAAGATGGAGTCTACCCATGAAACAAATAAAAGATAAGTATTCAATTGCCATTTCATGATATTGTTTTGTTATACATTTGATTGTATTCAGTTGATGTGTTATGCATGATAGATTGTTTACATTAATACTACTAATATGCATGTGATGGGTAAGTAGCTCATGGCACTATACAACTCTCCAGTGCTACTTATTAAACCTCTTTGCTGACATATTGGATTAGTGCACAATCTCAATGATGTCATGATAGAGATGGAAGGCATCTAGAAAGTTTCTGTGAAATATGGATGAATGTTGTATTGGCTAAATAGTTGCATGATGCATAAGAATTTGTCGTTATGCATATGTTTTATGAAATAGTTCTAACCATGCAACTGGTGCATTTGAATTGTAGGAAAGGTCCTGTACAACCTCCTACAAGAAAATAAGGACGAGACTTGTTCCGAAGAACAAGCGATGAAAAATCAATAAACATGAATCTAAAGCTCCCAGGGTCAGAGACACCATGACGGAAGAAAGAGCATCAGAGAGCGGTAGATCCACCTCAAAGGATGAAGACCACCATGGGTATGAGAGATAACTCAAGATGAAGAAAAGAATTCTATGAAAGAAGCTATGATCAAAGAATAACAGTTGATCATGGGGAATGATGTATACGATATGATTTCGAGACATAAAGGAAAGTATGTAGTATCCTCCATATGGATATACAAGAACAAGTGTACAAAGCAAAGTTCGTGATTTGCCTCAGAAAGAATAGACTATGACATGACATACTCTATTGACCAGTATATATCAAGCATAGAACCACCTGTACAGAATGAAGAAAAAAGATAATACTCCACTTCAGGGGGAGCGACTACAGAAGATATCTGGGTTTGACACGGTACGACATGATGGACAGCTTCCTGATGGATCGAGACTTTTGGGTTCCAACCTTCAAAGTTGAATGCAGAAGACTAGGATATGTTTATGATCTGACAAGATGAACTCATGGAAGATTTTATGATAAAAGAATACAAGAATGATGTTTGGGATATAGTACTCAAACCAGAAAGAAATAATGTGGTATCTTACAAATGGATTTGCAAGATAAAATATGTCACTGATAGAAGTAAGGAAAGACTTGTGGCTAAAGGTTTCTATAAGAAATATGGAATTAATTTTGAAGAGACACTTACTCCAGGAAGCAAGGTACACTTCCTTCAGAACTATGATGGTAGTTGCTTCCACGATGAAGTAAAGACAATCCTTCCTTAATGGTATGATTGGGGAAGAGTTTTACATTGAAAGGATTTGAAGTTGAAGACATATGGACTCATATATGTAAGTTGAAGAAGGCCCTCTATGGCATGAAGCAAGATCCCAGAGCTTGGTATGGAAGGATAGACAGTTTCCTGTCAATTATGGGCTTTACCAAGAGTAAAGATGATCCTAACCTTTATCTCAAGGTTGTAGAAGATGAACTTGTCATCCTGTTATTATATGTGGATGACTTATTCTTGACAGGGAAGGAGAAACAGATCATGGAAAGCAAGAAGAAACTAGCAGAATAATTTGAGATGAAAGACCTTGGGTTAATGCACTATTTCCTAGGTCTGGAAATATGACAAAGTTCAGAAGAAATATTTCTCAACCAAGGAAAGTATGCGGTAGAGATATTGAAGAGATTCAATATGTTGGAATGCAAATCCATTGCCACACCCATGGACTCCAACCTGAAGCTTTTAGCTGATGAATCATCAGAGTTAGTGGATGTGACTCAATACAGACAGATCATTGGATCATTAATGTACTGAACAAATTCCAGACTAGACATTTGTTTTGCTGTGAACACCTTAAGTCAATATCTTGTTCAACCAAGATGGGTTCACCTAGTAACCGCAAAACATGTGATGAGATATCTGAAAGGGAATATAGACTTTGGTCTATACTATGATGTTAGCCATGAGTATATTTTGTATGGCTACACATATGTAGATTGGGCTGGATGTATCTCAGACAGGAAAAGCACATTAGGTAGATGCTTTTGTTTGGGGTCTGCTATGAGTTCATGGTTTAGCAGGAAACAGTCCAGTGTTTCTTGTAGCACGACTAAAGCAAAATACATAGCAGATTGCTCTGCTAAGTTGTGAAGTCATATGGATTTAGAAGCTGATATCAGGTCTCTTTGACCTGAAGATGGATACTACAATGATTCTATGAGATAACTAGATTTGTGATGACAGAGAACCCTGTGTTTCGATTGTAACACATAAACATTCGATATTTCTACATACAAGATAAGATGTAGATGATTATGTTTCAGTATTTACATACTGTAGATGCAGATGATGATGATTCCTTATTTCTATACTGAAGATATAGATGATGATGCTTTCAGTATTCACATACTGGAGATACATATGGTGATAGTTCAGTATTCACATACTGAAGATGTAGATGATGATGGTTTGAATGATGATGTACTGATGAAGCCTCTGTCTCAGGTAAAGTTCGAACACTTTCGAGACAAGCTTGGTGTTGTTTGAAAAGACCTTCCTCGAAAGGGGGAGTAGTGATGTTGCAGTGGGATTGTATCATCCCTGGGCACTTGCCCTAAAGTGATCTGGAGACCTCAGTCCTCGAGAATGAAGAGGGATTGTATCATCCTGGGACATCTGTCCAAAAGTGATCCGGTGACCTCGGTCCTCGAGAATGAAGAGGGATTGTATCATCCTAGGACATCTGTCCAAAATAGATCCAGTGACTCCGGTCTTCGTGAATGTGGTGGGATTGCATCATCCCTGAACTTCGGTTCAAAATGTATCCGGAGGTCTCGGCCCCCGTGAATGTGGTGGGATTGCATCATCCCTGAACTTCGGTTCAAAATGTATCCGGAGGTCTCGGCCCCCGTGAATGTGGTGGGATTGCATCATCCCTGAAATTCGGTTCAAAATGTATCCGGAGGTCTCAACCCCCGTGAATGTGGTAGGATTGCATCATCCCTGAACTTCGGTTCAAAATGTATTCGGAGGTCTTAGCCCCCGTGAAAGTGGTGGATTGCATCATCCTTGAACCTCGGTTCAAAATGTATCCGGAGGTCTCGGCCCCCGTGAAAGTGGTAGGATTACATCATCCCTGAACTTCGGTTCAAAATGTATCCAGAGGTCTCGGCCCCCGTGAAAGTCGTAGATTGCATCATCCCTGAACCTCGGTTCAAAATGTATCCGGAGGTCTCGACCCCCGTGAAAGTGGTGAATTGCATCATCCCTAAACCTCGGTTCAAAATGTATCCGGAGATCTCAGTCCCCATGAATGTGGTAGGATTGTATCATCCTTGAACTTCGGTTCAAAACAGATCTGGTGACTTTGGTACTCAAGAATGTGTGTTGATCCTGTAATTCCTAGAGGAAGGATTGTCTGAGTTCCACATATGTGTTGATCCCGTAATTTCAAAAGGAAGGATCATTAGTAACTCTGTAAAGACCTAAATCCCATAATTCTGAAAGGAAGGATCATTGAATTGATCCCGTAATTCCAATAGGAAGGATTGTCTGAGTTCCACAGATGTGTTGATCCCGTAATTCTAATAGGAAGGATTGTCTGAGCTCCACATCTGTGTTGATCCCATCATTTCTAAAGGAAGGATCTTTAGTAACTCCGTAAAGACCTAAATCCCGTAATTCCAATAGGAAGGATTGTCTGAGTTCCACAGATGTGTTGATCCCGTAATTCCAATAGGAAGGATTGTCTGAGTTCCACAAATGTGTTGATCCCGTAATTTCGAAAGGAAGGATCATTAGTAACTCCGTAAAGACCTAAATCCCATAATTCTGAATGGAAGGATTGTTAGTAACTCTGTAAAGACCTAAATCCCATAATTCTGAAAGGAAGGATCATTGGTAACTCTGTAAAGACCTAAATCCCATAATTCCGAAAGGAAGGATCATGTTGATGTTTTGATGATGATGATGTTCTCTGATTGAAAGATCAGAATATGATGATGATGATGTTTCTCTGATCGAAAGATCAGAAGTTGCTGATGATGATGTTCTTTGATTGAAAGATCAGAATATGATGATGATGCTGTTACTAATGATGATGATGTTCTCTGATCGAAAGATCAGAATATGATGATGATGTTGTTGCTGACGATGATGATGTTCTCTGATCGAAAGATCAGAATACGATGATGATGATGTTTCTTTGATCGAAAGGTCAGAAGTTGCTGATGATGATGTTCTCTGATCGAAAGATTAGAATATGATGATGATGATGTTTTCTGATCGGAAGATTAGAAGTTGCTTATGATTATGATGTTGCTGCTGATGATGATGTTTTTTGATCGAAAGATCAGAATGCGATGACGATGATGATGTTTCTGATCGAAAGATCAGAATATGATGATGATGAGATCTTGATGATGATGATGCCGTATTATCAAAGTATGATGATGATGATGTACTGATTGAAAGATCAGAATATGATGATGAGTTGATGTTAGAGTATGATGATGTTTCTGATCGAAAGATCAGAGTATGATGATGATGTTGTTGCTGATCGAAAGGTCAAAGTGCTGAAGATGATGCTAATTGAAAGGTCAAAGTGTTGAAGATGATGTTGCTGATTGAAAGGTCAAAGTGCCGAAGTTGATGTTGCTGATCTAAAGGTCAAAGTGGTGAATATGTTGCTGATCGAAGCAGTCAAAGTATTAATGATGATGAAGACTGAAGATTGAAGATGAAGACTACATAATGTTGAAAAGATTCCAATGATTTAAGATGTGTTACCCTGATGATGCTGATGATGTCCTCTATCTCTCTCCTACTATTGTTGTTGTTGATGTTGTTGTAGAATACCCTTCTCGTTAAGGGGGAGTGTTGAAATATTGTAACTTTGAAGAATATTCTATATGTATATTTTGTGGTCCCCGATGCTCCTGTCGAGAGAACCACTTGTACTATCTTGTACCCCGATGCTTCTAATCGGAAGAACTAATAAGAGTCATGAGGTTGTCCCCTCTAATTGTAAAGGTGGGTCATTAGCACCCCAGTGTGGTTACTTGAGCCTACATGTGTAACTCGAGCCTACATGTGTAACTCGAGCCTACATGATTAACTCGAGCCTACATGTTAGATGAGTTAATTAAAGTGAAGGGATAAATATAAATAGAGGTGTAGCTCTCCTCATTTGAGACGCACTCTCACTTGTGTAGCGCATTGGTGGAGAAGAGAAGTAGCTGGAGAAGGAGGAGGATCAGGCTTTGATCTCCTTGCTGGTTTTATCTTTTATCTTTTTGGGTATCTATATTGAAAAAGATTTTGTTGGGGTTTTCCCTTTAGGGTTTTCCCAGGATAAATCTTTGTGTTCCTTTTGTATGGTTATGCTTGTCTATCTTTCAGTGATCATGTTTATATGCCTTTGTTATGAAAATGAAATGAAATACTGATGTCTTAGCTAAGCATATGAAAAATTTAATAGGAAAAGGTTTGGGCCATAGTGGAGGAGTCGCGGAAAAGTAGAGGAGTGCTCAAATATTTCAACGAGATGTTCCTATCCTTAACTCCAAAAGGAGAGGGAGCTGATACCCCATGCGAGTTTAGACACATAGCTCTCTGCAATGTGATCTACAAGATAGTTTCTAAAGTCATAGCAAATAGACTTAAGCCTCTTCTCCCGGGGCTGATCATCCCAGAGCAATCTGTCTTTGTAAAAGGCTAGCAAATCCTAGATGGAATTATCACAGTCCAAGAAAATATCCACTCCCTAAAATGCACTCGAAGCCCAGGAATGATCATCAAGTTAGATATAGCCAAGGATTTTGACAAGCTCAACTGAATTACATGGAGAAAGTGCTTCAGGCATTTGGATTTTTCCAAGATTGGGTTGAGTGGGTCATGGGTCTGGTCTCCTCTCCCTTCTACTCCATCCTGCTGAACAAGTTTTTGACAAGGCTCTTCTCGCCATCCAGGGGGATCAGACATGGAGATCCCCTCTCCCCATTTCTCTTCATTCTGGTAGGTGAAGGGTTAAGCAAGCTCATAAAGGCCCAAGTGAGACATGGGAGGATCAAGGGACTATCATTCCATGAGGACATGGAAAAACAATAACACCAACAGTTTGTGGATGACATGATGTTGATGGGACACCCTTCAATCCAAGAGGCTCATTCCTTCAAAACAAGCCTAACGACCTTTGCTAAGGCATCGAGCTTGCAGTTAATGCTAAGAAATCTCATATCTTTTTCTTCAACACTCTGCTCATAACCCAGAGAAACATTAGGAAAATTTTGGGATTTCCAAAAGGATCTTAGCTGACCAAGTATCTGAGGGTCCCTTTGGGACAGGGAACTATCAAGCAGGCTTCCTGGTAGGACCTGTTGGATAGGATAAATGCCAAATTGGCTAGTTAGACCCTCAAACCATTGAACCTCCCTAGGAGTCTAGTTATGGTCAAATCGGTCCTCCAGGCCATCCCAATGTACCTATTCTCAGTCTTATCCACTCCAAAGTCAGTCTTAAGGGAAATCAGAAGCATCGAAAGGAATTTTCTATGGGAAGGGAGAGAAACTAAAGCTAAATTCACCCTTGTTAGTTGGGATAAAGTCAACACACCTAAGGATAAAGGGGGCCTTGGTCTTCGGGATCCTGAAGTGGTGGGGGAAGTATAGGGAGCCAAGATATGGTGGAGATGGTGCAATTACAAAAAGGAGCCTTGGGCCAATATTTGGCACATAAAGTATGCTAGGGGTTGTCCAAACGCTCAGCTGGTTTGTTTCAATGGGGATCCTCAAGGATCACACATTTGGCAGAAGGAAAGGGAAGGGCAGAAATTGATCCAGGAGCACAGCTTCTGGGAAATAAAAATAGGAAACCTCACTGAATTTTGGGAAGATTCCTGGAACCAATTCCCTGATATAGGGAATGACCAAAGGTGGTAGCATATCAGGACCAGAAGTATTGAGGAAGGAAAAGAAAAGGTTGATCAGTTCTAGGAGGGTGGTTCTCAGGAAGACAGGCGTAGGTGGATGATCCCAGCCAATCAGGATGCCCATATCTTGGTAGAAGATATTAGATCCCTTGAGAATGAATTACAAGAGCGCTGCATCCTGATCAAGAATGGGGATGATACCCTCAAATGGGGATACTCACAGAAGGGGACTTTCAGCATAAAAGAAGCATACAACATTAAAATAAGGGGTCAGGAGGAGGAAGATGAAATCTGGAAGAAAGTATGGACTTTGAACCCTTGGCCAAAAGTGGCTACCTTTCGCTGGCTTGTGGTAAGATGCAAGATCATGAATCGAGAAAACTTGAGTTGCATAGGTATCCAAGGACCATCACGGTGTGTTCTATGTGTTAACCAGGAAGAGAGCATGGGCCACCTCCTTGATGCATGCCCCTTCGCCTCAAATCCATGGGACAAAGGAGTGCAACTTTTCAGGAAGAGAAACAGAAGTAGAGGGAACCCAGACAAACCTTATGGGATTGGCATCCCAAGGCTTTCAAAAATAATATTCTGTGGTTTTTATGGCAAGCCTTTCTATACACTGTGATGTGGGTAATATGGAAGGAACAGAACAGTATAATTTTTAGGGGAAAACAACAATCCTATGAGGAAGTCTGGAAGATTATAACCTCCAACTTGATGGAAACGGTGTGCAGCATGCAGTGGAGCGAGGAGGGCAAGGAATTCGCTGGTTTGAAAAAAAGAGTAGCGAAGGCATGGGGACTGGATAGTGGGGTCATCAATGGTCTACATCAAAAAACCAAGTCCTATAGAGTTGAGAGCCTGAACTCGTGGTCTCCCCCACTGAGGCTAGTTTTTAAGTTAAACTTCGATGGTGCGGCTAGAGGAAACCCAGGTGACGTAGGCTATGGAGGGGTCTACAGAAACTCTTCTGGAGAAATTATACAGGTCTATTATGGATCGCTCAGAATGGACACCAACAACTCTGTGGATTTGGAAGGAATGATCTAGGGCATTCAAATCATCATCAGGAATGGGTGGATGCCAACGATAGTGGAAGGAGACTCCAATATCCTCATCCAAATGGAGAAGCAACTGGCCAATGACAAATCTACATAGAAAGTGTCGTCGAACTGGTGCCTTGCTAGCAGGCTGGATGACCTTCAAACCATGGTTATGATGCACCCAACACTTTCCTTCATCCACGTCAGGAGAGAGGCAAACCAATTGGCAGACTTACTAGCTAATGTCGGTGTTAGTGACGTCAGGGCCAATCGGAGGGGACGGATAGAAGAATTCAAGGCAGAGCAATGGATTCCTAGATGTCGACAACTGCCTGCTCATGATGTGGGTGATAGGGGCCAGGTGATGGGAGGAATGAGAGAGGAACGAGGCCAGGATAGGCAGTAGCAAGATCCTTCCACGAGTCGGGCCCATTAACGCGTGTAAGCACGTGACCTAAGATCATGGCAATCTGGAGTGATCATTTAAACATTAAGATAGGGTATGATGGAGGTCCGAAAGGGAAAGGTGGATCAGAATCCGTATGGAATGATGATCCAGGAATGAAGAGAGACATAAGAGAGTATCAAATGTAAGGTACAGAGAAAGAAGGTTTCAGGATATGGTTTATCATTATCCAATACTGAACCGTTAACACTCCCATGGAACTAATGCCTATTAATTCGAAGGTGGTTGCAGAGACCATCACTCGAGTTCTGAGGAGCATTGAAGATAGGTTGGTGTGTTTAGAGTGTGGTATGTGGGTAGAAGGAGCTCATAGTGAATCTGTTAAGGGTGAGATTACGAAGTGAGAGATGGATCTGCCTTGAGGATGTCTTGGGAAACCAAGGGGTAGTATAGGACCGGCTGTTAACCAGGACAAAGGGAAGAATGCAATTCAGCTGGGGAAGAGAGCGGTGACTCGAGCCCAAATTCAGGCGCAATCAGCTACAGAGGCCTTCAAAGATCGAATTCCACTCAGGGATAATTTTAGGGGCGAATTTTAGCCCAGTGGGCTATTTTTCCATGATTTTCTCCCAAAAAAGATTCGCCATTTTGCATTTTTTGAAGCCCTGTTTTGCCCAATTTTGATGGGGTAAAATTTTTTCACCCTAAAAATCGCCAAATTATTATATAAATGATATAAAATCCTTGGAAATTAAAATATTTTTTGAAAAATATTGCCAATCATTTTATAGTTGGCGTTTTAAGAATTAGTAATATTCACCAACATTTATACACTTTTAAATAAGTATGGTTCCTTAAAATCATCCTTGTCGCTCATAGCCCGCTTAGCAACGGAGAAAGTAGAGAAGGTGCTCTGGGATCAAGTGAAATCCATGCCGATTGAGGTGGTTTGAGAATAGGTTTATGGTTGGATATTTGACCTCGGATCCATGGTGGGGAGAGCCTTGGCTCACGACCGACTGGTTATGATTTATTGGGTTATCATCAATTTAGTCACCAAGTCAAACCTCAGCGTAGCAACAAAAATCGAGGAGAAACTAGTAGAGATGATGGAAAAGAAGGAAGGGGATGAGGATGTCATCAAGGCTTGGTAGGATCATAATGAAGAATGCTAGGACATGCGAAGGAAGCTTGATGCCCTCAGTTTGAATTGTCATCTCATGCACCAGAAGGTGGATCAGATCGCCTCCTACCTGGGCATTGCTTTGTATTATCCAGGGATGGAACATCATGTGGAGGGGGGGTCTAGACATCGTGCAAGCGAGAGGAGCATAGGCAGAACTGATAATTCTCTAGAGGAGTGCATGACGGATGTGGTTCAGCTTTCAAGAGGTCAGTGCCAAACACGGGTTCGAGCCCAAGACTCCGGGCTCTACCTTAATCCCCCAGTGGGGCACCCTCTGTGTTTTTGCGTATGATTATGTGGATTAGTATATGGCATGTAGGTCTGTCTATTTCTTTGTCTGTTTATTTAGCATACATGGTGGTAATTTTGGCTGTAAATTAGGGATTGATCTCACCACATAGGGAGCTCTCTCGCTTTTGGGATGGGTGGGTAACCAACTGATCAAATGTAAGGGGGAGGGGAAAGTTCCTAGGCGGGTTGTCTGAGACCTGTGGTTTTTGAGCTCCATTGCAACTGTTTTTATGCAGTAATACATCTTTTATTTACAAAAAAAGAAAACTACACCACATAAAACATTATATTATTATTATTTTTAAATGGAACCTACCTAACTAAAACACACAATAAAATTATTTAAAAAAAAAATTTAACCTACCTAACTACACCACATAAATCATTATATTAAATTATAAAAAAATTAACCTACCAAATGACCCTACATTAAACATTAGTTTAATTTTTTTTTTTAAATATTAACCTACCAAAAGGCCCTACATTAAACATTATATTAAAAAAATATTAAAAACAAATTAACTTGCCAAATGACCCTACATTAAACATTATATTAAAAAACAATTACCTACCAAATGACTCTACATTAAACATTATATTAAAAAAAATTAAAAAGAAACTTACCTACCCAAATACCATACATTAAACATTATTTTAAAAAAAATAAAAATAAAAATTACCTACCCAACGACCATACATTAAACATTATATTAATTTTTTGTTTTTTTACCTACCTTCCCCTCCCATCCTCCACCATGCACTCCCTCCCCCATGTGCTCCCTCAACCTCTGCCTCCCTTCCTTCCCCCACCTCCCACCCCCTGCCACCTCCACCTCCACCATGGGGGATTCACCTTGTTGAGGAATATCTTATCACATTCATTCATAAAGAGGGGTTTTTAATTGTGAAAAATAAGGTCAATATATTATAGGTATTGGGGGTGGGGAATATGGTATAGGGGTTTTATATGTATTGGGGGGTATGCAAATGGGTTTCCAGTAAAAATTAGGAATAGATTGTAAAAATAGGGGTTTTTTAATTGGAAGTATGTATTGGGAGGGGGGATAAACAAAGGGTTTTTGTAATTAATTATCAATATCTAGTGAAGTTAGGGTTATTATTTAATATCCCATGAATGAAGGTGCTATGACATGGTTTCACTAAGTGAATACCCCATGACCTCCTCTCATCCATCGCAAGCCTCCCTTTCCCCCTATGCGACCCTCCTCCATCTCCACACCCATTCCCCTCCACCCTCGTCCCCCTTTGCCTCCCCCTTCCACCTCCTCCACCATCACATTAAGGGGAGTGTCTCTCCCTTGGGAACCAAAGGGCTGCCTCTTAATGGTTGTGTGATTATGAGAATCGTATTATATCATCACACAAAAACACTAATATATTGAAATAAATAATTTTTGAAATAAATGTTTTGAAATATTTTATTGATATTTTGAAATAAATAAATAAATAGAGAATCATTTACTAATATTTTGAAATAAATATTTCTTTTATGATTTTTTTTGTAAGATGCATATAATTATATTATATTATCATGGGAAAAGACTAATTATAGAGCTATATACATCCATAGATCATGGTGGTCTGAGCAAGTGGTACCACCATCCCATCCATGTAAAAATGCTAACTAAGCAGCGAGTTTTTGACGTAAAAAAGGCCATACCAATAAAGGAAAAGCATGCCTAAGTCAAGTTGAAATCTCTAGAGTATATAAACAAAGACTCAAAACTAAGAGGCATGGAGTTTAGTAACCCATTTACTAAATAAAACAAAAAAAACTGAAAAACATAGAGATTTTTATCGCGGACATGAATACCTTTTTTTAACTCGAATGTTCTCCATGAGAAGAACCAAAGCGTTCTTCCGTGATAATGAATGCTTTGTAATTCAAGCTTAAAGAGTCATCCAAACGTTGTTTCACAAATAAAGGATCCATCTTGCGAAGAGTGATAGGGTCCTCCATCTTCAGATACCGCATTTTCTGAATATGCTCAATGGTAGGCCCAATTGACACTAATGCATTAGTTCTAGGCATCGCTTCCTTATCTTGGGATTTGTTTGATTGAGTTGGGATATTATCCTCCTCATTGGACACGTTGAGGGAGAAATTTTCCATGAAGTTGTCTCCATCTAGGATGGTCTTCTACAAACTAACAACTTCAAACCTTTTTTCAAACAGAGCCTGTCCCTAGTCAAGATTGACTTCCAAATTGATCAGGATCTTAACCATTTGTTCTAGACTCCCCCTTATTTCTTGAACGGTTGTCTTCAATATACTTCTCCAATTTGGGATGTCCTTCATTAATAAACCCAACATATTTTTCATTACCCAATAATGATTAACCTTTCCTTCCAAACTTGCTGAGGCTAGTTGGTGCGCAACAATGTTGGCTTCCTAGTCATCAATTAAGGCTACTGGTAGAGGCATAGACAGAGCTTATATACTCTCAACAACCAAATTTCTTAACTTTCCTACAACTCAATTTTAACTTTCAATATTCTCCGAACTAAAAAAATGGGGTTGTCTACCAAAATCGATTTAGGATAGCACTTTGGAAGAAATCACTCTCCCAGTTTTGTAGAGTGTCGATGACATTGCCTTTCACTTTGTTTTTTCTCCTGTAGATCTAGGCCACATTGTTCCATGATTTATCAATAAATGAGTATGATTCCAATAGGTTATCTATGGTTTCCTCTTCCTTGTGACATAGAGAACACCAAGTAGGACCATATAGACCTCGTTTCTTAAGATTATCCCAAGTTATGATCGTTCTATGGTATGAGATCCATATGAAGGAAGCAATCTTTGGCCAAAGAATAGATTTCCAAATTTGCTTCCAATGAGGTTGTCGTTGTCCCTCAATATCCTAAGTCAAGAATTGGTATGCATGTGACCCAAGTGAATGATATCAATCCCCTGTTGTTTAGTGATCCTTCATTTTTTTGCTTCTTCCCAAAACCCATTCCAGGGTTCTCCACCCCAATCAACATGCCATATGTCAGGGTCTTTCCATATCCTAAAAAATGAATTATTCTCCCACGTCCAAAAGTCCTTAATCTTCCCCCTATTGAAGTTGACGAGGCTTTCTTGCACTTCCATCATAAGAAATAATTCACTCAACCTAAGGAGTTGTTGCCAAGAATTCATCCAGAAATTAGCTAGAGATCCATCTTTGACTTCTCAAATACAATGTTGTTGAATTAGATGCCATTTTGAATTAACTGCTTTCCAGATCTGAGACCCTTAGGGCACAAGGTCATATCTGATAATCTATTGAACCGACCATTCTTTAGCATATTTTCTATGCCAAAAATGGACCCATGGGGTCATTTCTGACAATCTATTTTTTTTATTTTAATTTTTTTTAAGATTACTTTTTCTATATTATTTTAATTAAATACCATATTTAATTATTATAAAAAAATAATTAAACAATATAACTAAGAAATATTTAATACTTTATGCATTAATATCCTATACATCATAAACCCATATTAATGATTTTAAATAAATTATAATATATAAAAATCATTTACTTATCATATTACAATCAATTTAAAAATCCTGGTTACAAATACATTTTGAATAATTTGGAATATTATTACTATATCTCATCAATAAAGTGTAAATATAATATTATAATTAATCACAATATTATTAATTAATTATTATATTATAAATATTTAAATAAAATTATTTTATTAATACTTTGGAGTTATGTCAATACACTCACTTCTTACTATAAATAACCATAAAAACAATATTTATGTGTACATAATAACACGAAGGTAAGACAAAATCTTCCTCTCCTAATATCATCAATAATCCAACATTCTACAATCCAGCGGAGCTTTATAAAAACTATCCTAATCTTCACAGGGATATACATAAATTCATAGAAGACAAAGATAATTTACTTTGCATTCAAATAAAAGAAAAAAAATCTCTCTGAAAAATCTTGTTAAATCTTGTTAGAGAAATAAAAGAACTAAAATTGATGCTAGAAGACACATTAAGGGAACCAGATCAATCATTAGATGATAAAATGTGTAAGGTATATACATAAACTTTAAAAATCCCAAAGTTTGCTAAAACTAAAAGTACCCCACATATTAGTGAAGATGAAAGCTCATTTTCTGAAGAAGAAAGGAACACCCTCTATCCTAACCCAACTCTAAATCCATCATTGGGATTTTTTATAGGTCTTAATATGCATATAAAAGTTTGGTTTTGTCATTCCGAAGTCTAGCCATACTAGCGAGATTGCATGATATATTTTGCTTGTGAAATGAATTTGGCAAAAGGTCATTCCATTTTTTCTTTGTATTGGGAAAATTCCTCAAAACATGGTGTGGAAATTATAGGAACTCCTAATAATATTAATGTGTCCAAATATGTCTCGATACACGTAAATTTGGCACATAAATAATGTGTTTGCCTATAGTATCTGTCAAATTTTGGACACATTAATATTATTAATATGATTGTTGCTAATTAACATAAAAAAGTTATTTTCATAAAAAAAAATGAACTACTCTCCTTGATAATCATAATAGGTTTTTTAAAAACATTGTAAAAATCCTTAGATTGTATCATTGCTCATATGTGTCCTTGTGGTTCACTCTCAAATTTTTTTAGGTTCCTTATCGATGCTTATTTATTGATGAAATGTTAGTTGTTAGAAGTTTCAAACAACTAAAATAAAATTTAAAATATCATATAAAACCTGAATCAAAATTAACAATGATACCAAACACTGTGAAGGGTTCTTCTTCTTCTTGAGTTAATGCAATTAAATTTAAAACTAAAATGACAGAAGCTATTAAATAAATAGTTCTATGATTCAAAGCAGATGCTTATATAACTAGTATGTGATATAAATATAATCTACCAAACTATTATCTCAACATTGCATTTAGTACATACAGTTTATGATAGAAAAGGTAATTTATTATTTTAACAATATTGAACTTGTGCAATATGTTGTGGTTTAAAAATATAATGTAATTATTCATACAAATTAAATTTATATCAAAAGTGAGTAGTCCTTATTATTATATTCTTTGAATATCATGGGATTTCTAAGTGTTTAGCCTATGTTATAAATGATTGTTTTAATGGACAAAATGAAACTGATAATGTCACAATCTTTAATTTATTGAAATTGAGATAAATCAAATGCCATTATCATGTTGAAGGTGACTAAATGACCATTATTACTCTTATAAATGGATAATTTGAATTGATATAAACCTATCAAGGAATACAATTTCCACAAAATTATAAAAAAATGGGTAAAACAAACAGTTGTATAACTAAATAAATCTCTCTCTATACAAAAACATTCTATGTCAAAATTTTGGTAACAAGATTATCCATATTTACAAACATGCCTATGTACCTTCTCAAATACACCCCATCTATCATTTGATAATGCCTTCTCTTTCTAATAATTTCTACTATTCTAAAGATAGCCATGGATCAAATCTTTTTTTTTAATGATGCAATGTTATTTCAATATTTTGGAGTGAGATCATTCAATAAAAAATACATAGTTTCTCAAATGGATACCCCATCTCCCATTTAATAATTCTTTCTCTTTCTAATAGTTTTTACTATTATAGGGATACCCATGGTTCAAATCATTATTTTCTTTACAATGATGCACTGTTAACTCAAGATTTTGAAATAAGATAACAAATAGAGAATAGGAATATTTGATGGGATTAGAGGGTTTCCTTTAACCCTTGTGTATAAATATCCCTACACCATCTTGCATATATAATGGGTTATAGGTGGAAAAATAAAGTAATTGAGCATGAATAATTAACACCTAGTTGTTCACTATTTCTAATTTTTTACTAATTACAATTAAAAATAAATTAAAAACAAGATCAATCTAATTCTTGATGGAGAAAGTGGGCCAAGAATTTAAACTCTTGGTAGACATAGGTTCTGTTTTTTGTTTTTTTTGGTGAGAGTTTTTAAAGTTTAAATTTTTAGTAAAAATAAATGTTAATAAAAATTTGTATAAATAAAAAATAAATTTATTGAGAAATTTCCTAAATTCAAGCAATTTTCTGATGATAAATTACAAAATTTTTGGTTGAGAAATTCATGTTATTATTAGGAAAAAAATATTTTACAATCTTTTATGCTTTACTTCAAAAATTGTTACCCATCTTCATGTTTTTTCCCATTTATTAAGAACAAAACCTATGGTTTAGACTAAAAAAAACATACTACATAATCTTTCCATAGAAAAATTATTCGATTTCATGCTTATACCATAATTTGTTGAGTAAATTCCTAAATTCAAGCAAATTTTTGATGAAAAAATTATAAAATTTTTAGTTGAGAAATTTATGTTATTATTAGGAAAAAAACATTTCACAATTTTGTATGCTTTAATTCATAAAGTGTTACTCATCTTCATGTTTTTGCCTATTTATTAGGAACAAAATTCATGATATTGATTTATCAACCATAGTTCAACTAGAAAAACATAAAAGCAATCCTTCCATACAAAAATTATTCAATTTCATAACTTATACCATAATTAAGAGTACTAAAAATGACACTTAACCCATGGAACATGATTTACTAAAAAAATTAAACTTTATTTTATAAAAAGAATTTATATAACCAAAAAAATAATATAATCAAAGAAAAGGTAAACCACATTTAAAAAAAACCTCAAATATCTACCTAAAAACAAATACATTTAAAATATTTTTATCACAGCTATAATAAAAAAAACTTTTAAACATTTATAAAAAAAAAAAACTAATTTAACATTAATGAACACACAATTGGTATAATCTGCTCCAAACTATCAAATGCATAAACCATAGTGAGTTATTCAATTAAGCGTTTCACATGGTATAAGGAAGATGGCTTTTTCAATTAAGCGTTTCACATGATACCACGATAAAAATAAAAGGTATTTTGTTTTTATTAAAATTATTTAGTCCGTTTTATCATATTTAATGTTGTTTCAAAGTTGGTGTAGTCTATTGAATTTTAAGTAGCTTAAAATTTAAAGAGTTAAAACAATTTTGAGATAGTATTAAATAAGCTATGGCATGCTAGATATTCATTTTTTTTTGTTTCTTTTATTTTAAAAAATTAAACTAATTTATGTAGTCTTTATTATTAAATAACCTATGCCATGTTAGATATTCATTTTTTTTTGTTTCTTTTATTTAAAAAAATTAAACTAATTTATGTAGTTTTTAGATGGTTCTAAATGGTAAGTGTAATGATCCTACCTAACAAAACAATAAAAAATAAAAAATTTAATTATCCACCAAAAAAAATGTGGGTGAGGAAACAATACAATATGGGGGAGATGTTGTAATGTTCCTACTGTTGGGCTCCAATCCACTGGTGTAAATTAGACCTTAAGTTTTTGTCAATCCGGAGTTTGTAAGACTTAGAGGCATATCCCAAATATAGACACTCAGAGCTAGACCTGATTGGAAATTTAGTTTACCTATGAAAGAAATCTATTGAATGCTAGAATGCTATGACTTTGAAATGCAAAACCTCCCTTACAGAAGCAAATTCATTTGATCTCTTAGTTTAACCAGCAATTCATATATGAAATATTCCGAGATAAAAAATACTGAACCTAAATCTTAAAAATAGATCACAATACAATGCCTATTATCTCATTGTTGAAAGCAGACAATCATTGATTTCCTTTACAAGAAGACAATTCACAATGTATAACTATCTTCAACAGTTCGATATCGAATAAGAAATGGAATCTAAATCATTCCTACAACGTTTAAACATTTAATTAAAAGAGCTCATAACCCTATTCATATAATCTAACTCGTTCTGCAATGTATGAGTAATTAAATAAAGAAAATCGACTTCTACAGGATTCACTAAAACATACCACACGCAATGATGCAGAAATATATGTGCAGACTTGGCAAAGGGGGCCCTCCAATGCTTTGCTTACACACGCAAAGAAAATCACATAGCTCTAAAACTCAATCGCATTCACCATATAGAAATGAACATACATAGTAATTTATCGAATCCTCAGTATTTATTTCAAAATCATACATCTATTATCCCAGGAGTTTCTTTCCTCTGTATAATCAAATACTTATACAATTTGTTTAAAAACTGAAATGCTACAAATTTGGAAGACTCGTAATGATATGCTCCTAATATTTTTATCAACCCTCGAGATCCTCCATCGGATCCATAAAAAATAGGCAAAATCGAAACTGTCATGTTTTTATGCTAAGTGGTAGCACAGGTAGTCATCTTTGACCGGCATTGACTCGACACCTGTGAAAGCCATATCATATGTTCATTAGAAATTTAACCATCCTTGGACATCAAGGATCTTCCTCCCATCTCTCAGTTCGTGCCTAGCTGGCCTGCAAGTATTCAACCTAGGAGAAATTACGGGAAGTTAGCACATTCTGTAATTTTGAATAAAACCTTAATTTAAATGCCTTAAAAATCTCATAATTCAATTTGTTAAGAATCAACAACATTTATACCTTTGACCACAGTTTTGTGGATGAAATTAAGGTTTTATGGATCAAGTATGAAGGTTTATGGAGAAAACTGGAAGGTATTTAGATGGCAAAATAGGTAAAAAATGGTGCCCAACATCTCCCCCAAGAGGAAGTTGTTGCATGTCCTCATGCACAAAAAGTATTTCCAAAAATTTGACCCTGCTTATATCATGACCAAAATTTTGTTGCTGAACCTCTGCTTTTAATCTCCTGTCTGAGATGATGCATCTGTAGAAGTTCAAGATGCATAAAGGACTTTCAGTTTTTCATACTTGGTTTTGTAAGTCTTCTTTTGTTTATACCATTTATATGCATGCTTGGAGATTCATTCCCTTTGAACTTTAAGCTTCCTGTTCTTTTCTCTTAACTTTTCATTCCTCAGTTCTAATTCTCTTACTTCCAGTTTCAACTTCTTAATCTTTTTACTGATTTTGGAAGTTTTCTTCTTTTCCATCTTCATTGAAGGCTGCACAGAATTAGTGTCCATCCCCAATTCTTCATTCTCTTGCACTAAATCTCCCTTGTTTTCTTTTTCTATAGTTTGTTGCTCTAAGAAAGGAGAAGTTGGATCATTTGAAATTTCCTGTCTTGGATGTTTTTTCTCTTCTTTTTCTTGCTGTTCCAAGAAAATATTAATTGTTTTAGTCTGCTTTATCACTTCATCTGAAATCTTTTTAGTTTCTTGGGTATCTTTTTCTTCATGGACTTGCCCTATCTCACCTGTTAGACTTTCTTCTTGACTTTCCAAGGATTGTATGTATTCATACTATTTTTGCTGGCTTTCATCATCCTCTTCTAGTGCTGACTTATTTCGAGCTTGTTGATGTTTCCTTGGCTTTTTCTTATAAGTGGTGAAGATTTGATCTTGCTTTTGGAACTGTCTTTCTTCTTTCATCATGCTTCTGGTTCTTATTCTTCTCTGAGGTTGTTTTGAGCTTGCTACCTCAGAGTTATCTTCATCATCTGTGATCATCAACACCTCTTTTTCTTTCTTTTTCTCCTTAAGCAGTTTTGAGCTTGTTGCTTCAGGGTTCTGTTCTCCATCCTTGGGGTATGTTATCATCAACGGTTTATCTTCTTTCAAGCTTTCTTTAGGCAACTCTTCTAGTTCTTCAAATTGATTATGAATTATAAATTCTTGCCATGTCAGGTTTTGCTTTTGTAACTCATATGTGATGATTATTTTGATGAGCCCACAATGGAAAAGGCTTGTTAATTTATCTTCTGCACGCTTTTGAACAGCCTTAGCCATCTTGGAAAGGCTCTATAATAAAAAATGGGGCATGTTAATCTCACAATCACCCCTCAAATGCTGCAATAGCTTGACATGATAAAGATATACAATACTAAATCGGCCTTCACAAGTGATGAATCTTTAGATGGCATATAGTATTTCATCCCAGGGATGAACCAACCAACTCCTTGCTATTCCGTTCTTCCAATTCACTGAACCTGCCCTTGACCTGCATAGAAAGGGTATCCATGCCTTCTCCTTGAATTGTTTGGTTTTAAAGAATCTCTCTCCTTCCTGTGGTAAGCCAATGATCTGTGCCAAAATATCTTCAGACAGTCTAAAATTCAAATTTCCTACTGTATCGCTCTCTCCATCAAATGAGTCAACAAAGGCTAGGCTAACATTGTCATTATTCCCATCAAACTTTTGAAAAAAAGACATCCACTGTTTCCTCTCAAAAATTCCATACATTTCTCATGAATAACAGTGGAATCGATTTTTTCTGGTTCCAATCTAGATACCATTTTGCAAATTTAACTGGAAAAGAAATATGAAGCAGAAAATCCCAGCTTTGCAACTTTTAACTATGTAAACGTTTTCCTATTTCAAAACAATCCTCTGAAACTGGAATTGCTATTGATCTAGCAAATTATTTTGGAAAAAGATTCAAGTTTTACCTCTCCTCTGGCGTTATTACTTCAAGATTTCTCCTGCACGTATGCATTCTTTAGAAAGTAGTGCCCTCATCATTCCTCTGTGATACACGCCTTCTTTTCACTGTGAAGTATTATCCCTATATGCCTTTGCAATGTACAGCAATCGGGTCTGCAGGTAGAAGAGTGAATCTTGGGAAATGATCAAAGCGGAATGACCATTTTGATATGCAATCCCAGTGTCATAAGTTTGCAGTACGATTTTTTTTTATGCACATGAATATTTTCGTGGGAGCATACAACTATGATTCCCATGTCTTTTGCAATAATCATTTGAACATGCCACTTATCATATGTTCTACGATCCATATTCCATATATATATTTTAAACTTAATGCATAATGCACTAGTGTCTTTGTCCTGGAGTAAATAAATGAAAATATAAAAACATTTGAATTCCATTGTTTAAAAAAAAAACATTTCTCTTCCTATTGAGAAGAAAACCCTGTCTGTAGAATGCAGTTTAGGTTTTAATAAATTGAAATTTGCTTCTGAGATTGATTCTGACCGCCATTTTGACACCTAGGGTAGGAAAATGAGAAGCAAATGGGATGCTGGCATGGATTGTGAAGGTGATAGAGTAGACAGTCAAGCTTATGAGGATAGGTAGATATTTCATTACTTAAAAACAAAGAATCATGCAACTTTTAAAGCATAAAAATTAAAATCCTTACAGACTTTGCTTGATATCCCTTTGTGCTGTGCTTGCTGCTTGATGTAGCTGGTCTATTTATCTGTTTGAGAAGAGAATTTGCAATTTGTTTCTGATTCACATATGTCCTTCTGATGTCTTCTCTTAAAAATGTCTTCCATCTCAGATCCCTGTGCAAAAAATTCAATATAAATGTGCTTTTTTTCAGGTCCCTTCTGCTATCTTCTGATGCAATATCTTAGATTCCTTCTGCTAAACTGGAAGTTAGGTCCCTTTGCATTTGGAGAAGGCTTGGAGGGTTCCAAGAAAGAAGAAAAATAGAAGTCATGAAATGCTTATCCCCCTCATAGGCCTATTTATTGACTTGTCCTCAAGTCAAACAAAAATCTTTATTATGCAAAACAATCTGCCTATGAGACATGAAATTACTAATGCCAGAAAGTGAAAATGTTTTTGTGAATTTTCAATGGCCAAGTAAACTTGGTTTTCCAAGGAAAATTCGAGTTTATGTTGTGCCAGTTGTCTGGTTTTCACAACTAAACTCCCTTTTTTTGTTTCTTGTCTTTTTTTGTTTTGTTTTGTTTTTTTTTTGTTTTTTTATCAAATCAGAAAATGGATAAGAAGAAAGTGAAGGAGAAACACCAGTGTGTTTATCCATCACTTCCATCTCCCGTTGTTGTGAAATTTGCTGTATGAAATCTTCTTTGTTGATATGCTTGGTGTAGAGTTTTAGCCAATGGCCATTAACCACAAATGTACGTGCTTCATCATCGATTGTTTGGAGTTTGACTGATCCATTGTCATATACCTCTGCAATCTCATATGGACCGAGCCAATGAGTTGTGAACTTGGCCTTGAAGTCTTTGGATTTTGAATCAAACAATAGGGCCCAGTCACCGATGTGAAATTGTTTCTTTTTGATAAACTTGTCATGCCATTGGGATCTCTATTGTTGTATCAAAATATTGTGTTCTATTGTAGCCTGTCTCATCTCATCTAATTGATTCAATTGTGGTATCCTTTCTTGCTGTGCTTCAGAAAGATTCATCCCCAAATCTGCTGCTAACTTAAAGGTATGAATTTGATATTCTATTGGCAAGAGGACTTGCTTACCATAAACAAGCCGATAAGGAGAAAAATCAGTACTATTTTTCCAAGTGATTCGGTATGCCCATAAAGCTTCAGTAAGCTTAGCTGACCAATCCTTTCTATGAATCTGGATAGTTTTGGTGATGATTCCTTCCAAAGTTTTGTTTGTAGATTCCACCTGGCCATTGGCTTGTGGATGGTAAGGTGTAGATTTTCTGTGCTTAATGTTGTACTTTGCTGCTATCTCCTGCACCGGTTTAGAAGTAAACTGTGCACCCTGATCAATGATAATCTCTCTAGGAACCCCAAATCTGAAAAATATCTCTTCAAAAAGAAAGTTTACCACTGTCTGTTCTGTGGCTCTTGGTAATGGTTTGGCTTCCACCCACTTTGTAACATAGTCGGTACATACTAAAATGTACTTCTTTCCTTGTGATGGTGGATTAATCAGACCAATGAAATCAAGAGCCCACTTTTCAAATGGTTCTATTAGGATTTGTGGTTGGAGTGGCATTTCATCAGATCGTACTGGCCTTCCCATCCGTTGACAAGTATCACAGCTCCGAACATACTTTCTAGAATCCTTGAAAATAGAAGGCCAGTAATACCCCAAATTGAGTATCTTGTATGTTGTTCTTTTCTCTGCAAAATGGCCACCACACGGTTCATCATGACATGCTTTCAAAATATCTAAAACTTCATCTTGTCGTACACATCTCCTAATAATTAGATCATATCCTATGTAAAAGAGATCACCATTGACCCATATATGTCTAGCACTTTGTTCAATAATCTTTTTATTTTCTTTAGATGACATAGATGGAGGTAGCTGTCCTGATGATAAATAGTTGGCGATATCAGCATACCAAGGAGTGATAACAGAAATTGCAAACAAGTGTTCATTAGGAAAACTATCTAAAACAGGAACAACCTCACCAGTATTGTGTAAGCGAGATAGGAAATCTGCCACTTGATTTTCTCGTCCACGCTGATCTAAAACAATGATATTAAATTCCTGCATCAATAGTAACCATTTGGTTATCCGACCATTAGTAATAGACTTATTCGTCAAATATCGTAAAGTGGAATTATCTGTGTGGACAAAAATTTCGTAGCCAGTAATGTAATGACAGAATTTGTTCACAACATGCACTACTGCCAACATCTCCTTTTCAGTAAATGTATAATTCAATTCTGCAGGTGTTAGATTTTTGCTGATAAAATAAATAGCATAAGTCATGGTATGCTCTTTTTGTCCCAAAGAGGCCCCTATTGCAGTATCAGATGCATCAGTAGAAATATGGAAGGGCAATGTCCAATTTGGTCCCCTTAAAATGGGAGCAGTTGAGAGCTTCTCTTTAAGTGTCTGAAATGCAGATTGACAGTTAGTATCCCATTTGAAATGTACATCCTTTGAAAGTAATTTAAACAATGGCAGAGCTATGTTACTGAAATTTGCAATAAATCTACGATAATAGCCTGCATACCCTGAAAATCTTCTCACATTTGTTTGAGTTGTTGGTTCAGATAGATTTACAATGATTTGAATTCTACTTTTATTCCATATGAAGAAATGTGATGTCCTAAAACTATCCCTTCAGTCATCATCATAAAACACTTTTCGTTGTTAAGGGAAAGATTTGAGTCAACACACCTTTTTAAATTTTTCTCCAAGTTTGCTAAGGAATCCTCAAAGGCACTTCCATGCACAGAAAGATCATCCATATAGAATTCAACACATTCATGAATTAGATCTACAAAAATGGCCAAGACTGCTCTTTGAAAGGTAGCTGGGGCATTACATAAGCCAAAAGGTAAAACCTTGTAGGCATATGTGCCCCAGGGACATGTAAAAGTAGTTTTCTCCTGGTCCTCTTTTGCAATGCTAATTTGATTATATCCACTGAAACCATCTAGAAATGAAAAATATTCCTTCCTAGCTAAGGCATATAACACTTGATCAATAAAGGGCAATGGGAAATAATCTTTTAGTGTTGCCTTGTTTAACTCCCTGTAATCTACACATATCCGCCAGTTTCTATTTTTCTTAGGAACAACAACCAAGGGAGAAACCCATTGGCTGTCAGAGATAGGGTAGATAAATCCTAGTTTAATAACTTATGCAATTCTTCCTTAACTATCTCTTTTAGTATGGGGTTCATTCTACGTTGAGGTTGTTTGAGAGGTCTGATTTTATCATCTGTGTAAATGTGGTGAGTGCAGGTTTCGTGATGAATGCCTGGCATGTCAGTGTATTCCCAACCAAATGCATGGGAATATTTATTCAGTAAGGCAATCAACTATTCTTCCTGTGATGTGGTAATATGTGCACTAATATTCAAATGTTTTCCTGGACTGATTTCAACTGTTTTTCTTTGGACATCAGTGATTGAATAAACATTAAAAATATAATGAAGTGCCAATGCTAAAGAATGTACTGTGCAATTTTCCTGAAAATTCTGCCCCAAAACTTGATATGCTATAGCATACTACATGTCTCTTAATTCTTCAGAAATATCAGGTTCAACAATGAAGTAATCTAGCAAATCTTCGTTGTTTTCTTCTTGAAAATCAAAGAACTAATTGATACTTAGGATAGGCTGAATTACTTCTTCTTCCTGATCTTTGGTCTCATTAATCCATGATAACTGATCTAATACAGAAGGTTTCTGGGCATAAGGATAAAGTGTAATTTGTTTTCTCTCTGTCCCATGTGAAATGAGCATACTTCCTGATCTACACCCTATGAAAGCATCAACTGTTGCCAACTAGGGTCTGCCAAGAATCAATGGATGCCCCCCTAGATTAGACTTTGGTTGCAACACTATAAAATCTATAGGATACTCCCAGGAATCTAAAGAAACAATGATATCTTCTAATATCCCTTCAGGTATGATTTTAGATCTGTCAGCTAGTTCCAAAAATGTAGTGGTTGGTTTGATATTTTTCAAGTGAAGATATTCCATTGTCTCTAGTGTCATGACTTTAATAGCAGCACCTAAATCAATCAGTGCTTTTGGAATTGAAAAATTGTCGACAATGATTGTGACCATTGGGATTCATGGATCAACATATTTTTCAATAGAAATAGTGTTAGACATTAATCCTGCTAATTTTCCTACCACATGAATTTTTGATGGATCCTTCCTTCTCTTATTGAGACATAATTCCCTAACTGCTTTCGTATAGATTGGAATATCCTTTATAGCCTGCACTAGGGGAATTTTGACACATACATTGGTTAAATCATTCAAAACATCAAAATCAGGTAAGGAGATTGAAATTTTTTCCTTGACCAACCTTTCTGGAAAGGGAGGTATATAAGGTACTAATGTTTTCCCTTTTTTACTGTGATTTTCTGACTGTGACTTTTCTATATTTGATTTTTTTGGAGTTTTCTCATTTTCTGCTTGTTCTTCTAAAATAACAAGAGATTCTTTTTGTAAAGTTTTTCTAGATCTTAAGTTGATGTTTTGAAGTGGGAGGATTGAGTAGAGGAGTGCCATTCCATCATCAACATTATACATGGGTTTATCCATTTTATTATTCAGATTTGGTATTGGCTGGGCTGGCAATTGTGTTGGTCAAGGTGGAGGCTGGTTGGATGGCAATTGAAGTTGTTGAGGTTGTTGGCCTAGTTGGGGAGCAAGATTGGGTTGTTGAAAAAATGGGCCTTGATTCTGCTGGTATTGGGGATATGCAGAAGGTTGTTGATAGGGCTGTAGATAGGCCTGTTGATATGTTTGGTTACCATGAGTATACCCTCACCAATTTGGAGCAGGTTGGGCTAGTTGAGGAGACTAAGTTTGCCAGGGAATGGGTGCACTCCATGAATTTTGAACAATAGTTTGATAATTTGAATGAAACTGCTGCATAGGATCTTAAGACATACCTGAAAAATGTGGCTTCCAAGGTCTTCGTTGTCCCATAAAATAGAGAGACTCCATGCTTTGATTCTCCTCCATTCGAGCTGCCTACAATTCTTTCAATCTGGGGCAATCATCAGTTTTATGATTTGCAGTACATAAGCCACAAATTTGAACAATATTTAAAGGACATTTTTTTCATGGGTGTTTCTTTCTACATTTAGGGAAACAAATAGACAGGGCTTGATCTTGTTGGTCTTGTTGTTCTTGTCTTTTCTTGGTTCTTGATGTTTCGACTTGTGTTCCTAAGGTACTCAATAGATCAGTCTTAAAATCTTCTAACAGGTTCCCAAGTTCAGCTTTGGATATGTCGCTGGTTGTAGATTTGGTTACTTTGGAAGTTACATCCATTTTCCCATTTCTAGCCTTTCCTCTTGAATACTTCTGACATAAGTCTTGTATCTCATCAAAGGGTAAGTAGGAGATGTCACCTTTTCCCATAACATTCAAAATATCAAGGTATTCTTCTTTTATTCCTTTTAAAAATATTGTTCGAGTGATCTCAGGTGTCAAGGAATTGTATTTGGATTTCTGCAAGTTGTATGAGAATATTTCTGAATACTCTTCCAAGCTTTCGTCCTCCTGCTGAGACATCCTGAAAATGTCATCTTTTAAATCCTTTGATCTACAATATGCCTGATATTTCCTAAGAAAATTTTTCCTCATCTCATCCCAGCTAGTTATAGAATGCTCTCCTAATCCCATGAACCATTTCAAGGTAGATGCTTTAAGAGTAGCAGGGAAAAGACGAAGTTTGTGGGTGTCATCAGTATATCCATAGGTTTGACATAAGATATCAAATTCGAATAAGAAAGAATCCGGATCTTCAGAAGTCATACCATAGAAATTTGGTAGAACAGAGGGTGGAATATTTTTCATCTTTACCTCTTCCCATAGGATGATGCTTGTAATGTCCTCAACCCTCCGACCGGCGAAGAGGATGCTACCATGGCATTAACCATCCGGGCTACTAGCCCCATGAGCATGTGAATTCATAAAATTGCTGAAATGATGAAATAAAATGCTTGAAGTAGAACATGCACATATGTAATTGTTTATCATACACAGTGGAAGCAACATACATTCATACAAGCATTCATTCAACATGTTCATCACATTCATTAACAGTAAATAGGATTGCAGAAGTAAAATAGACAAGGTTACTTATCTTATAAAGAACTCGTTCCACAACCAACTACGTTGCTGCAACGTTCCACCCAACCATAGGCCAGCGTGCTCCTTAATCTCTCAGCAACGCTGCCACCCCCGAGATGGGCATGATTCTCCAAGGAATAAGGAACAAGTAGGCTTACACATAGCCAAGGATACACAAAACAAAGCCAAGCCAACACAGTTGGGTTTCTCAGGCCATCAACAAGACAACCAAGACAACATGGTCAGGTTTATCAGGCCATCAAGGAGTTGGGAAAGGCTAAATGCTAAGCTGGTGAGCTCATTACAGAGCCAAGAACACCTACACCAGAACTAGCCTGGCTTCTAAGACACCCACACATACCCAACAAAAGGAATCAGTCCCTTCTCTGCTACACAGTCCCTCAGGCCCTGCATTCCCTTCCAGTGCTATTCAGGGGTTGTGGAGAAGAAAGCCAACCCTCTAGATCTATCTGTGTGGTTTCCAGCCACCAGGTTTATCAAGCAAACCAAGCCCCCATCCCTGCTCCCAACACATTCTGAAGACTGACCATTGCAAACATGCAATCAATCAGCTGTTACAGCTTAACAAGGAAAATGACTCCCAAGCAAATTTCAATAGGCCCCCAAACGTATTAGTACACACAATTCACAACATGGGGAAATTAGCAGTCCGTCCTAGATAACTAAGCAAGCGGAAAATACTTACAAAGGCCGCACTGGGGAAGAAGATACAGACTCTCAACCTGTGCATGAGGGAAACTTGCACTAGACCCCAAAATACAGAGGGAAAAACGTATGCACGGGCCACAAATCAGTAGGGGAAAACTTACACATAGTCTTTGAGTGTAAAATGGATCTCCATAGGAAGATCATGGATGATAATGACCAAACGGCTCCCAGCTTGCTGCGTGAGTAACAAAAACATAGACCCAGTGTGTGAGAGAAGGTTCACACCAAATCCCAAATACAGATTGGAACACACTCGATTCCTCCGTGTGAAAATGTGAACGACAGTGGAGACGGCTCCTCCCTCCGGCTGCGTGAGAGGATGCACAGTAGTCGAAAGTGCGTGAGTGTTTCAGCACCGTCGTGGAGAGAGTGTAGAGTCCCCTGGAGTGATGGCGATGGTTTTTTTTCCATCGTGAGGTCAACCATGCTAGTGGAGTGTGCGTGTGGGAAAGGACTGATAGTCCTGCCACACTCCACTCCTAGCCATAACTACCCCAACTAACAGCATCAGTTTTTAATGGTGGTGGTTGGGATAAAACAAGGGAAGGTGACACATGGCTTTTTCCCCCATTGGCCAAGCTTTGACATCCCCCACCCTTATGCTTGTGAAAATCATGCCCCTTCTCAATTTAGTTGCCATGAATGTAGCTGGTCGGGGTTCATTTCTTTCAATTAAAGATGCATATTTACATGATGACAAAACTTAACATATGCCGCAATGCCCCGATATACCATCGGTGACAATTTCAACCCGAAACATAGCATAACCAATCAATGGTGGGGCCTTGGCCTTTAGCTCCGCACCATGATTATTTACAATATATACATCATATACATCTAATGCAATAGGGTCAAAAACCGGGGTGTTACATTCCCCTCCCCCTTCAATAGCACTGTCCTCTGTGCTTTACAAAATTGAACAAAATGCTACACTGGTATCGCCTCAGTGTTCCACAGAATTGAACAAAAATGGATGTGCCAATTGCATGGCATTCTCCAGCTCCCATGTAGCCTCTTCAGGTCCGTAGTGCTCCCATTGCACCTTTTCCTGACCTATGGTCCGGTTCCGGAGCATTGTGACCTTCTTGTCAAGGATGCGCATTGGCTCGATTCATAACTCTCCCTCGGGTTCCACTTGAATCACATCCCAATTTATCACATGGTTAGGATCATGTACATATATCTTAAGCAAAGAAACATGAAAAACATTACGAGCCCTAGTGCTAGCAGGAAATGCAAGTCTATATGAAACCGACCCTATTCTTTCAAGCACTTCAAATGGCCCACAGTATCTAGGTGACAGCTTGGCACAAATTCCAAGCTTCAAGGAACTCTTCCTTGCCCTCAATCTGAGGTAAACATGATCCCCAACACTAAACTCCCTGTTCACCCTATGCTTATCTGCATAGCTTTTCTGTCTATCCTGTGCTACTTTCAGATTCTGCTTGATTTTTACAATCACTTGCTCCATTTCCCTAAGCAATTCTAGTCCAAGCACAATCCTGTTCACTGGATTATCCCAAGTCACAGGTGTCCTACACCTTCTTCCATACAAATCTTCATACGGACTCATCCCCAAGGATGCCTGCTGTCCATTGTTTTAAGCAAACTCTACCAAGTGTAAGTAATCCTCCCACTTGGTTGGTTTCTGCATTACGTACATGCGAAGCATGTCTTCAAGCACCTGATTAACTCTCTCTGTCTGCCCATCTATCTGAGGATAATATGCAGTACTGAAGTTTAGCTTTGTACCCAAATCTGCAAACAACCGCTTCCAAAAATTGGAAGTGAACTTGACATCTCTGTCAGATACTATTGCCTTAGGCAATCCATGCAATTTGAAAATCTCCTTCATGAAGATATTTGCAATGTCATCCGTCTTATGTATAGACTTAACCGGTATAAAATGTGTTGCCTTTGTCAACTTGTCTACCACAACCATGATGGAATCATGTTGTCTCCAAGTCATCGGCAATCCTGTAATAAAATCCATGGAAATAACTTCCCATTTCCATTCTGGAGCTGGCAAAGACTGCAACAAACCTGTTGGATGTTGATGTTCAACCTTTACCTGTTGACATTTCATACACCTTGAAATGTATTCAGCCATGTCCTTTTTCATTCCTGGCCAAAAGTACTGCTTCCTAGCTGTAGCAATTGTCTTCTGATATCCTGGGTGACCAGAATACGGAGCTTGATGGATTTCATCCATAACAACTCTTCTCAAATCTACTACATATGGAATATAAATTCTGCCTTTAAAAGTGAGAAGTCCATCTTCTTCCAATTTATATCCCTCATACCTCTTCTCAAGACTTTGCTATTGCAATTTGTCTTTTACCTGCTCATACAATTCATCTCCAGCAGCATGATTAACAATCTGCTGCCTCAAATCTGATTGGCAAATACTAAGAGATGCCACATGCATTTCCTGCACCTTCCTGATGAGTGCATCAGCTACCTTATTTTCCTTTCCCTTTATGTGCTTGATTTCAAAATCAAACTCACATAGAAATTCCATCCATCTTGCTTTCCTATCATTCGGAATAGGCTGATCAAATAGGTACTTTAGACCACAATGGTCTGTTCTGAGCTCAAATATTCTACCCATCAAGTAATGCCTCCACATCTTGAGAGCTTGTACTATGGATGCAAGCTCTAGATCATGAGTGACATAGTTCTTCTCATGTTCCTTCAGCTTTCTCGACTCATAACATATCACGTGGTTGTCTTGCATAAGGAATCCTCCAAGTCCTTGTCTACATGCATTGGTACACACCACAAAATCTTTCTCTGGATCTGCAACTTTCAATACTGGTGCATTGGTGAGAAGATTCTTCAACCACTAGAAGCTTTCTTCACACCTCGATGTCCATTCGAACTTCATTCCCTTCTTTTGCAAAGAAGTGATGGCATGTGCAACTCTGGAGAATCCTTCAATGAACCTCTAGTAGTATCCTGTAAGTCCCATAAAACATCTTACATCTGTCACATTTCTTGGAGTAGGCCAATTCATAATGGCTTCAATCTTTTCAGGGTCCACAGATATACCCTCCTCTGAGATAATGTGACCCAAATACTGAATTCTATCTCTATAGAAGTCACACTTGCTCAGTTTTGCATACAACTGATGCTCCCTGAGTAATTGCAATGCCAATCTCAAATGCTCTTCGTGTTCTTCCTCATTTCTAGAATAAACAAGAATGTCATCAGGGAAAACAAGAACAAACTTGTCTAGATACCCACTGAAGACACTATTCATAAGGAACATAAATGTAGCTGGTGCATTTGTGAGACCAAATGGTACCACTACAAACTCATAATGTCCATACCTTGTCCTGAAGGCTATCTTATGAATGTATTCATCCTTGATTCTCACCTGATCATAACCAGACCTCAAGTCAATCTTGGAAAATACCTTTGCTCCTCTCATTTGATCAAAGAGGTCATCAATCCTAGGAAAAGGATATTTATTCTTCACCGTAACCTTGTTCAATTTCCTGTAATCAATACACAACCTGAGTGTACCATCTTTCTTCTTTACAAATAGAATTGGTGCTCCCCAAGGAGAAACACTCGGCTGGATATACTTCTTTTCCAACAACTCTTGCAGTTTCATTTTCAACTCTAGCATCTCCGGTGTCCTCATTCTGTAGGGTGCCTTGGACACTGGTGCTGCTCCTGGCACAAGTTCAACTGTGAAGTCAATGTCCCTCTTTGGAGGAAGCCTTGGAATCTCATCAGGAAACACATCCCTGAATTCCTGTAACACCTGATAGTCCTCCAACCTAGGAGTTTCATCTCCTGATGTCTCCAAAATATGAGCTGCATACAACTGGAAACCTTTCCTACAGAACTTCTTTAACTGCATTGCTGAAACTTGTCGTACTGAAATCACCTTTGGAATACCTTTCACAACTACTAGGTTCCCTTCTTCATTTATGCATTCGAAAGTCCTATTGTAACAATCAAGCTTCACTCTGTGAGCTTCCAGCCAATCCATTCCAATGAGAACATCATAGGAACCAAGCGGTAGAACATTCAGATCTACACAAGTGACCAATCCATTCATGACCAATGGACATATCTCTACCACTTCATTGACCTTTCTCTTAGTTCCAGTGGCTAGCTGGACTAACCAAGACTTCTTATGCTTTACTTTCTTAAAAGCACAAATCTCCACTACTCTAGGAGTAATGTAACTATCTGTAGAACCAGGGTCAATCAAAATAGAAACAGATTGCTCAACAATCTTACCTGCTACTTCAACCACAGTTGACTGGTGATCTGCTTGGTGGTCCTCCAATGCTGCATAAATCCTAGGGACTGTCCTTGCTACTTGATCCACTGTTTCTACTTCTTGAATGTTATAAGCTGGTCTTGCACTCTCATTCTCGAGTGGACAATTCCTGTGCATGTGGGGTCCTCCACATTTCCAACATTGAAGTGGCCCTCTATTTTGTTGTGGATCTTTAGTATTTTCTCTTGTCATTCCAACTGGTTTACTCGCAGCTTGAGATGGCTGCTTCTGCTGATTCTTGAAGTTAGAAGGTTTGAAACCTTTCTTTCTTTGGTCAAACTTCTCATTCTTCTTGTCCTTCCATGCCTTATGGTAATCCGACTTACCTTTTCTTTGCTCATAACAATACTTAGCCGTCCTTATTGCTTCTTCAAGAGTTCTACGTTCATAAAACTCAATTCTATCTTTGTAAGACTGAGGAAACCCACTCAGAAAACCCTGGACCTTCACTTTTTCATCTCTGATGTACCGGACATACCTAAACAACTCCAAAAACTTGTTTGCATACTCTTCCATGGTTTGCTGTCCCAATCTCAGCTCATGGAACTCCTTAATCTTGTCATCATAATACCTGTCAGAAAGGTATTTCTGCTTGAAATACTTCTTGAACTATTTCCACTTAAGTCTCCTTTCATTGATCCTCTTTACTTGCTTGAAGTGTTCCCACCAAATGGATTCCCTTCCATTCAGATTGAATATGGCAACCCTTGCCTTCATGTTTCCTGAATAATCATGCACTTGAAAGTACTTCTTTATCCCAAGAAGCCAAGCTTCAGCCTCTTGTCTAGTATTTACCTCATCATCAAATGTAGGAGGTTTAGCTTTCTTAAATTCATCTCGAGAGTGATCCCTATGGTGTCTCTTTCTTTTCCTTTTATGAGAAGAGGAGCTTGAATCCCCACTGGATTCTTCAGAGTCAGATGATCCACTAGAAGTCCTTCTCCTTCTCCTAGTACTGCTCTTACTGCCTTCTGGTCTTACTGTACCTCGTCCAGAGTCTATCTTTCTTTGCAAGTCTGTCAAACTCTGCAACATGGCAGCATTCAACTGATGCTTCTCTTCCCAGGCTTTAATCAAGCTTCTCATGGTGGCTGCAACATCTGATGGTGTCTCTTGAAATCTCCTTCCATTAGACTCTATGTCATCATTTCCATTACAGACATTTTCTCCCATGGCATCTCGGGCACGCTCGTAAGAATCCCGAGCATCATATCCATCATGGGTTCTCATACTGAACCACCACTTATTTACCAAGCTGCACTACCTGGAATACTACTCTTGAAGGTGGCTATGATTCTGCAAACATGTTAGTAACACAACTGTTAGATGCATAACATCGATATAATTAAAAATTACTTACCTTCTCCTGGTAAATCATAAGATAACAAATTTCCCAAACACAAGATTTTCTTCATCAAAGAACGTCTGTTCGAGGGGGATGACGGGGGTCAAGGGGGCTTTCCCCCTTGTGTCTTCCCTGCGCCATTGCAAGGGCAGGTCGAGGGAAATGCCCTCATTTTTTTTGTAAATCTATGGTTTTCACGCAATCTGGCGCATGAGATCGCTGCCACTTTCTCCTTTTCAGCCCTGAAAATTCACTGAAAAAAATTGCTGAAAATCCCATTGAAAAATAGTCAAAATCTGCTAGGAAGTCCCATGGAAAAACTCAAAATTTCCTTGTACAAGATCGGGTCTCATCCCAACTAACATTCTAACATTTCGGCGGTCAGCACAACTAACTTCCTCCGCTGTTCATCGGCGACCGGATCCACTAAGCGCTACCGCGTCGGTGATCGAGTCTTCTAACCTTCGGAAGGATAGTCCATTAGACAACCGCAACAGCAGACGTTCAATCCACTAACTTCATCTGACGTAGCTCATCAACAACTGAATTTAACTAGGTGTCGGGAATGTGTTCAACTAACCATCGCCGATGGCCGATGATTCCTAGGCTTAGAGAAATTTTTGAAATTTTTCCCTTTAGTCTTCCCTTTCGCCACTTGATCAGCTCAATTCTCTTCTTTTTGTCGGTGAAATAGTTCCATCAATAGTCGCAACGACGACCCATTATCTTCTATATTTTCCCGATCGGCAGCCCAATCTGCTGAGGCATGACCTGATCAGTATCAGCGGTCTTTTCTCGTCAGAAGACTAGTGCTCTAGGATTTTGAAACATCGGGTGCACGAACCACTTTCTGCTTCTGATGGCTGATGTTTTCATTACATAGAAAAATATTGAACTTTCTTTACGGCGTCGACGGTCGGAGGCCTTACCCATCGGACGTGTAGTTATCTAGCCATCTGCAATGGCGAGCACTCGATCAACTATTTTCTGCCGACAGACGTCGAACACTTAGAATTTTTTTTGCAATTTTCCTTCCAACTGTCCTCCGTCAGGTATGCTTCTGTCTAGCTCTCTGCTACATCGGAAGTCCTTCCCGTGAAGTGTTCCGATGAACCGACAGTTCAAACACTTAGACAAAGTGTGAAAGTTTTCTATCATAAACTTCTGATTGCTGCTAAGTAGAAGGCAACCTACCTTTACTCTGATTTGTCATGGCCCATTCAGGCCCATGTTGCAACATGAGCTCTGATACCACACTGTAACTTCCTCGACCCTCCGACCGGCAAAGAGGACGCTACCATGGCGTTAACCATCCGGGCCACCAGCCCCATGAGCATGTGAATTCATAAAATTGCTGAAATGCTGAAATAAAATGCTTGAAGTAGAACATGCACATATGCAATTGTTTCTCATACACAACGGAAGCAACATATATTCATACAAGCATTCAATCAACATGTTCATCACATTCATTAATAGTAAATAGGATTGCAGAAGTAAAATAGACAAGGTTACTTATCTTATAAAGAACTCGTTCCACAACCAGCTACGTCGCTGCAACGTTCCACCCAACCATAGGCCAGCGTGCTCCTTAATCTCTCAGCAACGCTGCCACCCCCGAGCTGGGCATGATTCTCCAAGGAATAAGGAACAAGAATGCTTACACATAGCCAAGGATACAAAAAACACAGCCAAACCAACAAAGTTGGGTTTCTCAGGCCATCAACAAGACAACCAAGCCAACATGGTCAGGTTTATTAGGTCATTAAGGAGTTGGGAAAGGCTAAATGCTAAGCTGGTGAGATCATTACAGAGCCAAGAACACCTACACCAGAACTAGCCTGGCTTCTAAGATACCCACACACACCCAACACAAGGAATCAGTCCCTTCTCTGCTACACAGTCCCTCAGGCCCTGCATTCCCTTCCAGTGCTATTCAGGGGTTGTGGAGAAGAAATCCCGTCCTCTAGATCTGTCCATGTGGTTTCCAGCCACTAGGTTTATCAAACAAACCAAGCCCCCATCCCTGCTCCCAACACAATCTGAAGACCAACCATTGCACACATGCAATCAATCAGCTGTTATAGCTTAACAAGGAAAACGACTCCGAAGCAAATTTCAACAGGCCCCCAAACATATCAGTACACACAATTCACAACATGGGGAAATCAACAGTCTGTCTTGGACAACTAAGCAAGGGGAAAAGACTTACACAGGACGCACTGGGGAAGAAGATACAGACTCTCAACCTGTACATGAGGGAAACTTGCACCAGACCCCAAAATACAGAGGGAAAAACATAGGCATGGGAAACAAATCGGTAGGGGAAAACTTACACACAGTCCCTGAGTGTAAAATGGATCTCCACAGGAAAATCGTGGATGATAATGACCAAACGGCTCCCAGATTGCTGCGTGAGTAACAACAACGTAGACCCAGTGCATGAGAGAAGGTTCACACCAAATCCCAAATACAGATTGGAACGCACTCGATTCCTCCGTATGAAAATGCGAATGATAGTGGAGACGGCTCCTCCCTCCGGCTGCGTGAGATCCAACCGGTAAGAAGCCTATGCGTGAGAAAAATGAACAGGCAATGGAGAGGATGCACAGTAGTCGAAAGTGCGTGAGTGTTTCAGCACCGTCGTGGAGAGAGTGTAGAGTCCCCTAGAGTGATGGTGGTGGTTTGCTTGCCATCGTGAGGTCAACCATGCCGGTGGAGTGTGCGTGTGGGCAAGGACTGATAATCCTGCCACACTCCACTCCCAGCCATAACTGCCCCAACTAACAGTAGCATTTTTTAATGGTGGTGGTTGGGAGAAAACAAGGGAAGGTGACACATGGATTTTTCCCCCATTGGCCAAGCTTTGACATCCCCCACCCTTATCATTGTGAAAATCATGCCCCTTCTCAATTTAGTTGCCGCAAACGTAGCTGGTCGGGGTTCATTTTTTTTAATTAAAGATGGATATTTACATGATGACAAAACTCAATATATGTCGCAATGCCCTGATATGCCATCGGTGACAATTTCAACCCGAAAAATAGCATAACCAATCAATGGTGGGGCCTTGGCCTTTAGCTCCGCACCATGATTATTTACAATATATAGATCATATACATCTAATGCAACGGGGTCAAAAACCTGGGTGTTAGAATGCTAGTGTCCAAGATGGGGAATTTAAAGGTGGCTTCCTGATCTTCTTCTGCTCTTTCATCCCTTTCATACCTTCTCTCTTCTTCCCTATCATGTCTCCTGTCTTCTTCCCTTCTCTCTTGTCTTAGTTTAGTTTCCATTTCTAACCTTCTCTCATACTCCCTTCTCTATTCTGCAGTTGGCCCTTTTGATGTTTCTTCTTCAGCCATTTCAAAAGTATCAACAGTTGTAATGAGTCCTTTTTTATCAGATAAAGAAGTTCCTGTTACTTCTATTTTTGGGGGGTTTTCGATAAATCTTCCTTTTTCATCTCTTTGTCTTGACATAAAACTAGAATCTACTCTGTGTTTTTGAAAACTTCTTTTTATAAGAGAACTAAAGTTCTTAAGTCTGCTTCTAAAATGCCCCCCCGGCAACAGTGCCAAATGTTGGGCTCCAATCTACTGGTGTAAATTAGACCTTAAGTTTATGTCAATCCAGAGTTTGTAAGACTTAGAGGCATATCCCAAACATAGAGACTCAGAGCTAGACCTGACTGGAAATTTAGTTTACCTATGAAACAAATCTATTGAATGCTAGAATGCTGTGACTTTGAAATGCAAAACCTTCCTTAGAGAAGCAACTTCATTTGATCTCTTAGTTTAACCAGCAATTCATATATGAAATATTCTGAGATAAAAAATACTGAACCTAAATCTTAAAAATAGATCACAATACAATGCCTATTATCTCACTGTTGAAAGGAGACAATCATTGATTTCCTTTACAAGAAGACAATTCACAATGTATAACTATCTTTAGCAGTTCAATATCAAATAAGAAATGCAATCTAAATCATTCCTACAACGTTTAACCATTTAAATAAAAGAGCTCATAACCCTATTCATATAATCTAACTCGTTCTGCAATGTATGAGTAATTAAATAAAGAAAATCGACTTCTACATGATTCACTAAAACATACCACATGCAATGATGTAGAAATATGTGTGCAGACTTGGAAAAGGCCCCCCCCCAATGCTTTGCTTACACACGCAAAGAAAATCACAAAACTCTAAAACTCAATCGCATTCACCATATAGAAATGAACATACACAGTACTTTATTGAATCCTCAGTCTTTATTTCAAAATCATACGTCTATTATCTGAGGCGTTTCTTTCCTCTGTAAAATCAAATATTTATACAATTTTTTTAAAAACTGAAATGCTACAAATCTGGAAGACTCATAATGACATGCTCCTAATATTTTTCTCGACCCTCAAGATCCTCCATCAGATCCATCAAAAATAGGCAAAATTGAAACTATCATGTTTTTATGCTAAGTGGTTGTCTTTGACCGGCATTGACTCGACACCTGTGAAAGCCATATCATATGTTCGTTAGAAATTTAACCATCCTTGGACATCGAGGATCTTCCTCCCATCTCTCAGTTTGTGCCTAGCTGGCCCGGAAGTATCCAACCTAGGAGAAATTACGGGAAGTTAGTACATTGTGTAATTTTGAATAAAACCTTAATTTAAATGCCTTAAAAATCTCATAATTCAATTTGTTAAGAAGCAACAACATTTATACCTTTGACCAAAGTTTTGTGGATGAAATTAAGGTTTTATGGATCAAGTATGAAGGTTTATGGAGAAAACTGGAAGGTATTTAGATGGTAAAATAGGTAAAAAATGGTGCCCAACACCTACCTAACAAAATAATAAAAAATAAAAAATTGAATTACGAGCAAAAAAAATTGTTGGCCTTGTCCTAAACAACCCATGGTTTTATTGTACATGGTTTAGGAGGAAGGACAACCCATGGTTTTATTGTACATGGTTTAAGAGGGCCTTGCAAGCGGTTTTAAAAATAAGTACAAGGCCTCCTAAACAACCCATGGTTCTATTTTATATGATTCGTTCTTAACAAAATAAAAAAATAATAAAAAATATTATGTATGCCATAAATAATAAGAATTATTTAAATTTAATTGTTTTATTATTTATTTTGCCAATAATAATTTTAGATTTTAAAAACTTAAAACTTTAAAATTTATAACATATATATTTTTTTATACTTTGGTTATAAATATCAAATATTATATTAGTTTTATACTAGGTTTATTTTGTAATATAAATATTTTGTTTTATATTTTAGTTATAAATATCAAATATTATATTAGTTTTATATTAGGTTTATTTTCTAATATAAATATAAAGTTTAGTAATTTCATAGTTAGTGTTATATTTTTTGGAATATATTATTAGAACTTGGTTTTATTGTTTTATAATTTATTTTGGCCATTTTAATAATTTAATATTTATATAATTAAATTTATTATATTATTAAATAAATTCTTCTCCTCTTAGAGATTATATACAGAAATACAAAATACTAAATGATTTATGTATTTTTTTAAATATTTTCATACTAATTTTTTTTGTTATTTTCTTACGCATAAAATATTATTGGAATCCATATCTCTTTAATTATACTAAATACAGTAATTATACTACTATGTTTTTAGGTATATATAATGTTCTTCTATTCAACATGGTAAATTAACACAGGCAAAATGGAGCAGAGCACAAAGGCTCGCTCTCATACACAAAGGGAAAGGCCAAAACCAATTCAATTATTGATAGAGGAGTAGTTACAATAAATAGATGACAATCATGATAATGAACCAGATCTTAGATCCAATAAAAGTGGATCTCAAACCAAACCTGCTAAACATAGTAAATACACATCAACCCAATCCCTACAAATCTGGCTATAATTTCTACATTATTCCAACATCCCCCCTTAATGTAGAAATTGATTTTCTACAACACCTAATTTCTGCCTAAGGATTTCAAAGAGAATTTTGCCAATGGGTTTTGTAAATATATCAACGACATTATCACTTGTGTTACAATACATAAGTTTAATTTCCTTAGATTCAATCTTTTCTCTAACAAAGTGATGTTGCAGCTCAATGTGTTTTGTCCTTGCATGATAAACTGGGTTGTGTGCCAGCTTGACTACACTTTGATTGTCACAATGTAATTTTGTGGGCTCTGCTTGCTTTTCTCCAACATCTTCAAGAATCCTCCTCAACCAAACAGCTTCACATGTAGCACTAGACATGGCTTTATATTCAGCTTCTGTGGATGATACAGAAACAGTTGGCTGTTTCTTGCTGCTCCATGCTACAACCCCAGATCCTATGTTGAATGCATATCCTGTAGTAGACCTTCTGTCATCAACGTTTCCTGCCCAATCAGAGTCAGAAAATCCTGCCAATTGAACATCAAACTTATCAGTATATAAAAGACCAAAGTTCATTGTCCCTTTCAGATATCTAAGGACCTTCTTTGCAGCCTTCCAATGGCTTTCATTTGGCTTAGCCATGAATTGACTAAGAATGCTGACTGCATATGATATATCTGGCCTTGTAGTAGTGAGATAATTCAGACTTCCCACCAACTGTCTATACAAAGAACCATCTGCATCTTTCGTTCCATCTTGACTGCATAGCTTCACATTCTGTTCTAAAGGAATTACTGATTCTTTGCAATCACTCATATGGAATCTGTTTAATATTTCCTTCACATACTTACTTTGAGTGATCATTGTTTTGCCAGACTCTTTCCATACTTCAAGTCCCAAACAATAGTGAAGTTCACCGAGGTCTTTCATTTCAAATTCCAATGACAACTGATTTTTGATATCTGCAATCATCTTACATGCATTTCCTGTGATAATGAGATCATCAACATATAAAGATATTAAGCAAACATTTCCTTCCTTATCTTTCTTCACATAAAGGTTAGGATCACTCTTGCT
>LPNX010270967.1:0-57807 GCA_001517045.1 Pseudotsuga menziesii
GCTTGGACGAACGCCGCCATATGACGCAAGTCATGAAGCAAATAGTATGGAATGTTCAATAAAGTGCCATGGCGGAGATGGGAAAGTAAAGGTAGTTCATAATTATAAACAGTTTGGTACCTACCTTCACAAGTGATGTACTTCTTGAGAAAGACAGCAACCTGATCCCATGGCCGCGGCAATGAGTGCAGTGCAATCCCTCTTCTGGATGATTGAACTTGCTCCCCTTCTCGTAAAAATGCTTCCCGTGCGGTTGTCGTGGGGACTCGTCGTCCAAACCATGCCTTTCCCACCCGTGGGATAGCAGTAACCTTGGATATAATGGCTTCGGAGACTTCTATGCACAGCCCCCACACCTCTTAGTGAGTTTTTGTGAAGTTTAAGTCAAATTGCAAGGCTGCTTCCCGGTTAAAGCCATCCAATCGCTCAAAAAATTCGAACCAGCCGGCAGCTTGAAAGATGGCAAGAACTGCGGGATTTTTCCTAAGTTCCTCTGTATCCAAAGGTTCATGGTGAGATGGAATCCCCATAGTCCTGGCTGCATACTGAGATTGCTACTTTGCAGATTACAGAATCCAAGAATGGAGGTTGCAGTGCAGAGGATGCACGAATCGCTGAGGGAAGATGTTGAGTAAATGGGCAAATTTGGAAAGTTCAGCTCAGAAAAACGTTCGAAATTTTATTCCAAATTGGGGAAGGTGGCGGTTATTAGTTTTTACGTCGCACGGGGGAAGTAGTTAATTAGGACATAATGGTGATATGAATAAAGGTACGAATGACATCGTTAAATCTTATCAATACTTAATCACGTGATAAATCAAAGCCATACCTCGTGAGACTGTGCGTGAGATATCCTGCAGAGAATGGTGGAACGTGCGGTTGTTGACGTTGCGAGGCCGAACTCGTGCGCTATCATTAAATTGATCATGATGACGAGGATAATGCAATAATTCCATCCGCCGGTTAAACACAAACCATCTCATCGCCAGGGTCGGAATTATGAACAAAGCGGTCGTCGTGTGGCCCAGTTCCTCGGCATGAGTGGGATGAATCAAAGCCATATCTAGCAAGTTGAAGTAATTTTTCTGTTAATACAGGAGTTACCAGTGCAATTTTTCAAAAGATGGCCTTTAACGCTGAAGACATCCGCCAAATGAAGCGGAATTGCAGCTGACAAGAATGATATCGCGGCCGAAAAAGATGTTGCAGCCACCAGGAAAGATTCACGGCCGCCGGGAAAAGGATTTGCGGCATCGGGAAAAATAACGGCTGCTGGGAAAAGTTTTTATAGCCACCGAAAAATATGTTGCAGCCGTCGGGAAATATGTCGCAGCCACTGGGAAATGGTTCACGGCTGCTAGAAAAAGGATTTTTCGGTCATAGGGAAAAGGTCGCAGCTACCGGGAAAAAGGTTTACGGCCACTGGGAAAGATGTTGCAGTCGCTGGGAAATATGTCGCAGCCGCCGGGAAATGGTTCATGGCTACCAGGAAAAAGGTTTACGGCCGCCGGGAAAGATGTTGCAGCCGCTGGGAAAGATGTCGCAGCCGCCGGGAAATATGTCGCAGCCGCCGGGAAATGAGTTTTACGGCCGGCTGGAAATTTATTTTAAGGAAAAGGAAATGCAGCACATGAAGGCATAGGAAAACAAATCCGTTCGACAGGCCCAATCCGGTCATTTCCCTAGCACTTCCCTGCAAATTTTTGAAAAATAACAACAAACGAGACGATCAAATGCAAAAGGGAAAAAAACAACATAAAATGCAGCAAAGAAAAAAGACATTATTTGTGTACAGTGATTCAAACGCGAATTACAGTTTAAGGATTGGCAAAGGCAGAGAGATGTTCCTGCCCTGATGCTAGCTGATAATCTGGATCTGCGGCAATTTGCAAAATGAATGCATCTTTCAAAATAGGCTTACGATACAATCGCAGCCTGTGGCCATTAGCAAATAATGGTACGCGGTTTTCATCAATGGTCACCAGACAGACAGTGCCGTTGTCAAATAACCTGTTGACTAAGTAAGGACCTAGCCACCTTGTACGTAATTTGCCTTTAAAATCCTTTTTGAACCTAGAGTCATATAGTAATGCCCAGTCTCCTTCACGGAATATTTTCTTTTTAATAAATCGGTCATGCCAATTGGATCTCTGTTGCTGAAGCAACACAGTCTGATCCATTGCAACTAACTGTTTCTCATCTAATTCATTTAATTGATTCAATCTTCTCTTTTGGACCTCTGTTACATCCAGATTCAATTCGGTGGCTGTCTTCAGGGTTTTGATCTCAAACTCAATTGGAAAGATGGCACTCTTCCCATACACTAAATCATAGGGAGAGAAACATGTGGTGTTGCACCAAGTCGTACGATATGCCCACAGTGCTTCCAGAAGCCTGTCAACCCAATCCCTTCAATGGCTCTTAACTATTTTAGTAAGGATGGCTTCAATAACCTTATTAGTACTCTCCACTTGACCATTAGCTTGGGGGTGGTACGGTGAAGCCACCCTATGTTGCACATGATACTTCCGGAGGAAGGATTCAAATTGGTGTGACATGAATTGCAGTCCCCCATCAGTAACTACTTCCTTCGGTACCCCAAAGCGGGTAAATATTTCACTGTACATAAAATCCATCACCACCTGGTCCTTAGCCTTAGCCAAAGCTACAGCCTCTACCCACTTGGTCATATAATCAGTACAAACCAAGATGTAAACTTTCTGTCTGGAAGGAGGGATGATAGGGCCAACAAAATCCAGTGCCCATCTATCAAATGGTTCAACTACTACTTGAGGTTGTAGAGGCATCTGATCTGTTTTATTAGGCTGGCCCATCCTTTGGCAGCTATCACAGGACTAAACATACCTTTTAGCGTCCCTGAAAAGAGTCGGCCAGTAGTATCCCATCTGCAATGCTTTATGCCCTATTCTTTTGTCTGCAAAGTGTCCCCCACAAGGTCCATCATGACAGGCTTTCAGTATATGAAAGATCTCATATTCTCTTACACATCTCCTAATCTCAAGATCAGGCCCTGTGTAGAAGAGATGACCATTTAGCCAACAATATCTGGCACTCTGCTTAATGATTTTTTTTCTTTTCTCGTTTAGACATATGTGGTGGGAGCTTTCCTGCAACCAAATAATTAGCGACGTCTGCATACCAGGGAGAGTGAGCTGAAAGTGCGAATAGATGTTCATCTAGAAAAGAGTCCTCAACAGGAAAACTATCATTACTATTAGTAAGATGGGATAAAAAATCAGCAACGACATTTTCTTTTCCAGGTTTATCTATAATGGTAATATCAAATTCCTGCAATAACAAGAGCCACTTGGTCACTCTGGCATTGGTGATAGGTTTGTTCATTAAATATTTAATGGCAGAGTGGTCAGTGTGCACAAATGTAGGATACCCAGTAATGTAATGTCGAAATTTATTAATAGAGTAAACAATAGCTAGGAATTCTTTTTCAGTAACAGTATAATTAAGTTCAGCAGGGGCTAATTTTTTACTAACATAGTAGATGGCATAAGGTACTTGACCATCCTGCTGTCCTAATACTGCCCCAATGGCGGTATCAGAGGCATCTGAAGAAATATGGAAGGGTAAGGTCCAATTAGGTCCCATTAAGATAGGAGCTGTGGACAGCTTTTCCTTAAGCTCGTTAAATGTTGTCTGGCATGCCTTACTCCACACAAACTGTGCATCCTTCATTAACAGAGAGAACAAAGGAGAAGCCAGTTTGGAGAATTTTTCTATAAACCTTCGATAATATCCAGCATGTCCCAGAAAACTTCGCACCTATTTCTGAGTTGAAGGGGTAGGTATATCTTTTATCACTTTGATTTTTTAGGGGTCTACCTGGATTCCATTGGCAGAGATGAAATGACCCAATACCACCCCCTCACTCATCATCATATGGCACTTTTCGGTGCTTAATGAGAGCTGAGTCTGTTCACAGTGGATTAAAACCTTCTTTAAATTTTCCAGTGCTTCCTCAAAGTCCCGGCCATAGGGAGTAAAATCGTCCATAAAGATTTCCATACTATCATTGACTAATTCAGAGAATATGCCAATTACAGCTCTTTGAAACGTTGCCGGTGCGTTACATAAACCAAAGGGAAGAACCCTGTAGGAAAACGTTCCCCAGGGACAAGTGAAGGTGGTCTTATCCTGATCTTCAGGAGCAATCTGAATCTAGTTGTACCCGCTAAACCCATCTAGGAAGGAGAAGAACTTCTTCCCTGATAAGGTATCAAGTACTTGGTCAATAAAGGGAAAATGGAAGTGGTCCTTTTGCGTGGCTTTGTTCAGCTCCCTATAATCAACATAGACCCTCCATTTACCATTTTTCTTGGGCACAATTACGAGTGAGGAAACCCACTCACTATCTGAAATAGGATATATGAATCCTGCCTCCAAGAGTTTCTGGATTTCCTCCTTCACTATATCCCTCAGGTTGGGGTTCATGTGTATTTGGGGTTGACACACAGGCCAGGAGTCACTTTTAATATAAATATGATGGGTGCACATATTAGAGGGAATACCCCTCATGTCTGTATAATCCCAGGCGAACGCCCCCTTGTGTTCTTTCAAAAGGTTGATTAGGCATTTCTGTTCCTCTGAGGACAGGCTAGGATTGATATTCAGATTCCTTCCGAGCTCTACCTCAATAGGAATACTTTTTGAATTTTTCAAAAATGGGATTATGTTTGTGTCACCAACTAGTGCTTCTTCTGTAAGATTTTCTTGTTCTTCCTTGCCCAGGGTAATGTTCAGGATTTGATAGACCTCTCTATCCACTGAAGCGGGTTCACTAATAAAATTACTAATAGTATCATCTTTTGTTTCGTTTTACAAAGTTAAGGCCTTTCCTATAGTTAATAGTGGCTGAACATCCTCCTCCTCCTCCTGCTCTATCCAAAGGGAGGTTTCAGCCTCTAGACTTGGCCGAGCTGGAGGATACAGGGTGAGGCTTTTAGTCTCCGTACCATCATATATAGTCACGGACCCTGATCGACAGCTGATGTAAGCATCAGCTGTGGCCAACCAAGGCCTCCCCAGGATCAATGGGTGTCCCCCCAGCTGCGATTTTGGTTGTAATACCAAAAACTCAGCAAGGTACTCCCATGAATCTACCGAGATGACAAGGTCATCTAGAATCCCTTCAGGTCTAATGGTGGATCTATCCGCCAATTCTAAAATAGTAGGGGTCAGTCTAAGATTAGTGAGCCCAAGCTTCTTTACAGTATCCATTGTTATGACATTGATTGTTGCTCCTAAATCTACTAGCACGTTGGGTATCTATGTCTGTCCTACCTGTACAGTGACAGTAGGATTGCCAGGGTTGTCATACTTTGTCACAGGGGTCTTTCCAGTTATCAAGGCAGACAAATTCCCTATAACGTGAACAGTGGGAGGATCTCTGGGTTTCCTTCCTGGTTTCTTAGTGCACGGGTCCCGAATGGTTCTAGCATAAATAGGCACGTCTTAAAGAGCTTGAAGAAGGGGGATTTTGACATAAATGTTCCTTAACTCTCCTAGGAGGTTAAACTGAGGTTGTCCCCCTATTCTTGGTAGCATTAATCTCTCAGGATATGGTGGTTGCCTTATCAGTTGGTTAGGTTGCGTATTTTTAGATCCATTGTTTGATGTTTCAGCCGTTCCATGCTTAGCATCTTCAATGATAGGAACTGTGTCGGATGGATGCTATGAACTCCTTTCTTCTTTATGCACACAAGGTGGAGCATCTTCTGTAATTACGGGTTCTACTATTTTCCCAGATCATAAACGAATATCATTACAAGGTACAGGGGAAAGAGAGTAGGCCGGCATGTTGACAGTCTCCAATTGATGGACTGTTTTATTATTCGGGTTAGGATTAGGTTGGGCAAGCAGCTGGGGTCGTATTGGTATATTAGGGACAAAATTATTTTGCAGCTGCAGCTGCGACTGCTGAGGTGGGTATTGAGGATATTGAGGGACTTGAGGGTATTGAGGAGAATATGGTGACTGTTGAGGTGGAGGTGCTTGAGGAAACTGGTTCCCGGGATGGAAATTCCTCCATCCAGGAGACCATGACGTAGGTTGGTGTGGTGGCTGTGTCCAAGGACTCCATGAGTTAAAATTTTGCATTGCAGGTTGGGAGGGATTCCACTGAGCATAATTTGAAGGGAATTGTGTATTCACGTTTTGCATGTTATTATTCCAATTGCCCATATTATTCAAAAATGGAAACGAGTCTAGAGGCATACCTTGATTTTGAGGCTGCCAAGGTTTCTTCTGTGCAATGAAATAGGTCGATTCCACTTCTGGAGTTGATGCCTGCATAATAGCCTTCACTTGGGGAAGTGAGGGACATTCTTTCATGTCGTGGTTCAGCTCGCACAGCTGACATACTTCTACTTTATCAAGCGGGCATTCTCTCAACGGATGATTCTTTCTACATCGGGGGAAAAACACACCTAGTGTGAGATCCTCCACATCCTATTTTTGTTTTGCCTTCAGGACATCGATCTCCGAGGAGATGGAGCTCATCATCTCTGTCTTAAAATTTTCAAGGAGATTGCCTATCTCTGCACGGGTAGCTCCTCCATTGGACGACTTCTGAGTTCTGTCAAAGATATCACGTTCTAGCTTATCCTGTTTGTCTCACTTATTGTTCCTGGAAGAGCCCCTGGAGTATCTCTAACATAATTCCACAATCTTTCCAAAAGGTTCTTTGGAGATATCTCCCTTTCCTAGCAGATTTAACATGTCTAGGCAATCATCCCTGATCCCACGAAGCAAAATTATCTTGAGCATGTCCAGTCCCATGTTCGTCTGCCCAGCTCGTTGCACATTGTACAGCAGCCTTTCCACAAAATCCTCCAGACTCTCGTCCTCCTTCTACACCATTTTGAACAATTCCTCTCTTTTGTCCTTGGTATTGCAATATTCCTGATATTTCTCCAGGAACACCTGTTTCATTTTATCCCAATTAGCAATAGTTCCTCCCCCAAGGCTCATGAACCAGCGTAGTGCGTTGTCCTTCAGGGTGGCAGAGGAAAGTTTTAGCTTTTGTGCATCAGTGACGTAATCATAGCTGCGGCAGAGACAAATTAAAAAAGAAATTCGTCTGGATCTTCTGCCACCTTTCCGTGGAAGCGAGGCAACACGGATGGTGAGATATTTTTCATAGGGGCTGCCCCTGCTGGCTGCTGAATTGGGAATTGCAGTGTAGCCATCGTTCCTTCAGGAAAGGAGTGATTTTCATGATGATAGTTTTCCCCCATTGCCTCTTCCTCATCCGACTCGTGTCTGTTACTCATCTCCTCTTCTGTTTTCTCCTCTTTTTTTCTCTCCTCTTCGTTCATTCCTGTGTTCTTTTCTTCATCCTTCTTCTGTTCCTAGTTCTTTTCCTTGTTTTTCCACTGATCAGCAAACTTCTAGTGGAACTGCGTCCACTCTTCTTTAGTTACAACCTTCCTGAAAATGTGGTAGGTTGGACCTCTACCAGCAGGTCCAGTTGTAACAGTTGTGTCCTTCTCTACAGGTATATTCAAGGAAGTCACAGCTGCTCGTGTATTCTCCACCATGGACCCTGACACTGACGCCCTAGGATCGGCTGGTTTCTTCTGATAGGAGTTTCTTGCTGGTGAGCCCTAGTAGATGAATCAGTTCTGTCAACAAGATCGTCGATAAATGTCCTTCTGCCCAATGGTGTTCCTCGACCGCGACCCAAGCCACCTACACTGTTAGTATCTTGTGGGGTTTTGGGAGTTGGGAGGTGATCGCGTTTTACCCTCCTCGTATTCATGCAACCCAAATCATTTCAGCAAAAAGAATGGAAAAGAATGGCTAGAAATAATTACCAGATGCAACTAATGATAGTGTTTAATTTTATCCTTCCCCAGCAACGGCGCCAAAATGTCGAGCACCCAATATGCAGGTAGATTATTACCAACATACAGAGCATACGAGATTTATTGTCAACCCGAGAAAGTCTTTTGTTTCAAAGGATAAATGCATAGTATATGCTTAAACATACAACCACTGTAATTGAACACTCTTATCCTCTAACAACTATGCCCATCCCAAGAATCTGTGTAATCCCATTCATCGTCTAGATACTACAATTTCAATTACCTTCTACCATGTAACAAGGAAAAAATGATATAAGATTCAAACGACAATTGCAATTAAAAATAAAATCCTATTCACATCCCAGAACAAGTAAATTGCCTATTCAATCTGATTACTTTTAAAAGCCATAAACATAAATCAAATATTAATCTAGGAATTCAATTGCAAAGGATTGAGTTCAGCTACTCTAAGGAATTGAATTGCAGGAATGAAAATCAACAATCATAACAGGAAAGATAAATTGCAAGGATTCGTGGGATAACAACTTAAGCTACGGGATGAACAAAGCTGTGTACAACTACCACATGAATCGCATAAATAAAGTTATCTACCCAATCGACTGTCACTCTGTGCCACTTACCAATCTTAATAAAATGCAATCACAAATATACTGTAAATCCGCACTACTACAGCTGCGTACAAAGGAAATAGAATGAACAAAACATCACACAATACTGAATTAAAAAGTCCTAAATTAACTCAGCAATCTCTGTGGAAGGCGGGCCCAGCCTTCACACAGAGATGCTGGCTGAACAACGTGCAACTCCCTTAAATCAGAGGTAACTCCTTATATTAAAGAAAGAAAGATTACACAGGTTGCTTCCACTACTAATACAATGAATGAATTATCTGTTTTCCAACCCCCTGGGTCGAGACAGCTTCCCATATTTATACATACAGATTATAACATCCGATCCTATTACAAAGGGCAGCCATGAAGATCTCTGATCTTCAGGCGCCCTAAATAACACTAGTTGTTACAAACATGGCATGGTAAAGCCATGGAAACTGCAGAAGAGCTGTTAATTGACCCAAGAGTAGCAATCTCGTCTGACCGCAATCATACTCGCGCAGCCATGTACTAAATATCTCCAATTGTAGCGCATTCTGTTACAGCTGCTCTTGTCACAGCTCTGTCTGAGATGTTGCATTAGAACCACGTGCCTTAATTGATGATCGGAGGATCATCTTGAGCGACGATTATCCCTCCTTTCAGGACTTGTTCAGCTCCATCTTCCTGCAGTCCACTTATCTCAAACTACCTTCATAAATCATAAAATGTTAGCACAATTGAGAGATACACAGCCTTAATTATCACAATCATAAGCATTAATAAGATAAAACAATGATCTGTCTTACCTTGGCAGTTTGGGAAATAAAGTGAGGACAACAGGTCTGATTAACATGCTGAAATGGTATAAGATAGGGGAAGAAAAGGTGATTGAAGATGGTTAAAAAGGGCCAATTCTAGGCTCAACAGGGAGGATGAGAGAGTGGAAGAGTGTAGAGCATGCAAATATAATCCAATTTAGGTCTAATGCTCTCCTTTGAACCTTGATTTTAGTATTTCCCATAACCAAATATCCTCATAAACTCCCCTCCTGTAAAGGGGAGTATATCTATGTTCTCACCCTCTCATTGTTTCGAAGATGGATATTGATTTGGATTCAAAACATAGAAAAGAAAAAATGCACACTATGGATTCCCTGAACAATTTAACTAACACTCATGCACCATTGAGCATTCTCCTCACTTTATCCTTTAGTGTTATATTCATTATTTTATCAACTTAATTATGTTAATGTGTGTAGGGAGTTGTGTTTTGTCGAACTATACCATTTTTTCGATAGAACTGGTTAACTGCCTTTCCAAATAGTATCATCTGTTGTTAGTTCTCAGCACCTTGATCTTTCTACCAGTTTCATTCTCCATAAGAGCTTTGAAATATTGAAACTTCTAAAAAACCTCATATTTCTTCCTTAGAAAATGAAACCATCTCATTTTGTATAAATCATTTATGAAAGAAACATAATATGGATATCCTCTTAGTGAAGGGGTGAACACAGGCCCAAAAAAACTATTATGTATTAACTCCTATATTTCTTTATCCCTGGTAGAACCATATGAGAATATTACACAACTTTGTTTACCATAAATACAATGTTCACAAAAGTCGACTTCTTCAGAGTAATCATGGAGGCCTTCAACCATACATTTACTCTGCATATAATTAAGACCTATATGTCTTATTCCTTGATTCCAAAACATGGTCAAGTCGACTAGAGAAGCATATGTTCCATTGAAATTAGGACATACCACATTAGCACTTTCGTTGGTGTCTATTTTTTCCAATAATTTGTATAAGGTTCTAGTCCAAAATCCCCTCATCAATACCATCAATCCCTACACCATTTTACACATATATTTCTCAAATACAGAGTATACACTTGCATTTTACATCTCATTGACTAAGATCATGTTTCGAGCCAAACCTGGGATATGCAGTACTCCTAGAAGTTTTTTTCTTTTCTTCCTCCAAAATTAATAAATATTATTTTATTATTTTAACTATTATTTTATTAGTTCATTTTAGGAGGCCCATTTTGAGTTGAAATTTCCTCTAATGCATATCCCAGTAAAACATCACTACCATCAATTTTCTCATACTCACATAACCATTCTCTTTGAGATGTCATATGATATGACGCATTGGAGTGAATCAACCAGGAATAATAATCACTCAAGTTTGATGCATCTATAGTATGTTTTTCGTTGTTGGACCATGAGATATGGTCTTAGATCTACCTCTTGACTTTGAATTTCTACAAGAGGTTCTTCTTTGTCCTCTATTTATCGGTTGACCTCTTATCATCAAGGCTTTGTGGGTTGCTCCTTCCATGTTATTTCATCTCATCTCTTATGAAAATATATATATGACCACATCATTGATCTTTAATGTGGTGTTATTGCTTCTAATAGCCACAACCAAGCTATCTCAGAAATCCCACAAAGATCACAATAGAAAGATGCACTTTTCCTCCTTAGTAAATTTAATATATATGGACAATAACTAATTGATAATAGTGTTGAATGCATTTAGATTCTCTGTAACTTAGTCGCCTTCACCCATCCTTAGAACATATATCTTTTTCTAAAGAAACAAATTTAACCAGATATTTTGACTAGTATAAGTTCCCCAACTTTTCCCATAGCTTCTTTACAGTGTCTTCTTCTAAGACATTCAACAATACAGAATATGATAAACAAAGTTGGATTATACTCCTTTCTTTATGTCAATATTTTGTTAGTATTCCTTCGACACACTAGCTGGAGTCATTCCTGGGTCGACTGCAATCCAGTGTTCTCGATCTATAAGGAGATCCTCCATCTTAAGCTTCCAGAGCTCAAAATTTTGTCCATTGAAATTTTCAATTTCTATCCTTGACGTGTTATCCATTCTAACTATGAATAAATGCTTTCAAAAGACTCCCACTGTAATAGATATTCCCCAAATCTAGTACCAAGATTTAAAAAAAAAAAAAACTCAGCAACAAAGGCATCCCCTTGCATCCAAATACAACTCTAATACCAATTGTCAGTTCTAATACTGATTACAACAACTTTGAAAATTTATTTATATAGTTAAGCCTAACTAAACATAAAATAATGACATGCACCACATTTACCCATTACACATAAATTACCTGGAAAACCTTTCTCCTGGAGGAAAACAAGAAAACCAATTAGCTTTCACTCATATTTTAATCAAACACTCAAAACATGTGTTTACAATCGTGGCTTTCTACACCACAAATCACACTTCATTATATTATGCCATGATCATGCTTCATAGCCATTACAACTTAATTATAGATGCACTACAACCAATTACTCATCAATGAAAATCCATAACTTCCTAACCACTTTCAATTATTCTATTACAATCGACGTGACTAGGTCAACTTTGGTTAATTTCCCGTTGAGATTCATGTCATTCTATCGACTTCCCATAGGCTAGTCATTCAACCAAACAACTAATTATAGTTGGTTGAGCAACCATACTTCCACAATTTTCCACCTCCGACATCAGTTGACTTAAACGAGTCAACTATCGAATTTTCCAATCGATTTGCATGAAAATAATTAACATTCTTAACATTATTATTATGCTAAATACTTATTGAGGAAAGAAATCTAATCCATAATAATCATTAGACATAGTTAAATTTGTTTAATGACATACATGGTATAGATTCATTTGACAATTTTGATTTTCCTAATGGAAAAAGGGTCACTCACGAATGACTAATTCAACAAAATTGTTCCACCCTAAATTCATTAAGTTTCTTAGAAACATCATTAATTTTCATATGAATTCGAAGGGTTGCAAAGTAAATTCATCAATTGCTATTCCTTTGATATTTTGAACACAACCAATGGAAGTTGAACAACCAATGCCTTCATGGAATTCATGCGATCATTTATTGGTTTAATATTCATTCATATTAGCATACATCAACTTCCATCTCTAGTGTAACTTGTTCACAACACTCTTTGTCTCAAAGAATTTGCATAAGGTCAACCATGTAACAAACCCAATCTCCTCATCTTACCTTCTTGGAAGATGGGGTAATTTTTTTTCTGTACTTTTAATCCTTTCTTGTAACATAGTTATTCATATTAAACTAAGGTAATATATGGGTTAACATTGTTATATTCACATATACTGAACATGTATAAGGAACATTCACTTTAACTTCTACTCTACAACCTTTGGAGTCTCTAGTTATAACTTAGCATACTCATGATGATTACATCAACACAACTTTATCCAACCTCATAGTCAATTATTATTATTTGAATTGAAGTTTCATTTGCATATTATTGTAGTCTTCTTGAATGACATTGAAGAATACATACACATAAGCAATAATCTTTATTTCTATCCACATGTTCATAAAGAGATACTAAAATTAAAGAACCATTCATAAAATAGAAATCACTATGTATTACACAAATAGTAAATAAAGTGGAGATGAAACACAAAAAGTGCAACCTAAGAAAAGACACTAATATCCGTGATTCACCCCAATATTGGGGCTACATCCACCAAAATTATTAATCTCTTAATTATTTATCAACAATGAGGATTACAATTCTATAGCACATCTGCTGCAATTATTTCCCTTTTTTTTAAGGTCTCTTTCATAGAGAACATCCTCAATTTTCTAACCAAGCTCATTACAAGGCCTTACTTTTAAACATAGAAAATACCATATGGAATAATTCAGCATCTTTTTATCTTAACTATCCAAAATGAAAATTATAAACTTACTAGCCTTCTATCACTTTTTACTTAAAATATATATAATCTTGTTCGTTGACTATCATTTTAAGCTCTTTAATAAATAGGAAATGAAATTCCAATCCTAAAATATATTAATGAGCATTAATAAAGTTAATGGGAGGTTTTTGTATATTGGAATCACTATTCCAATTGAGAGAATCCGCTCCCTTTCTCTAAAAGGTTTTTATACTTAACCAGGAAACCATATTATATATATATATATATATATATATAAAAGTAAAGGTAGAAGAGAAGGATCGATACTCTCAAACATATGAAAAATAAACTAACAAATACCACATATTGGAGTTGGATCTTTATAATGAGGATCCATTCTTTTCTCCACAACGTATAAACGTATAAATGACTGAAGAATGTAAAACCTGAACAAATGCAGAATGGTGGAAAATATGTTTTTCCACACAAGCCTTTCCATAAAAGAAATGGGTTTGTTACATCTCAAGTTAAAAGATGATACATCCGATTCTTAATACTAATCCCAAAGGTACGTTTATACACTCTTATACCACACATAAGTTTTAATAGAGTTTCATACTCTCTAAGAAGAGCTGGTGAACATTTACAAAAGAGATAAAGGATTTGAACGTCTCCAATGCCACGTAGAGGGTCTCTAAAACTTCTAAACCGACACAAAAAAGTGAAGGGACACGAGAGAGAACCAGTTGTTCCTCAAGATGGAAAAACAATCTTATAAACGTTAGATTACAGACATGTAATAAATAATAATTAACGAGACTAATGTTAAGGAGGTAGGTTGTTCCTCTTCCTCAATCAAGGATGCTTCCAAGCAAGATATCACATGCTAGATTCAAATTTACACTAAGAAGGAGGTCGTCCTCTCTACTTCAGAGAGAGAAAATCAAAAGAAACCATTATACTTATCCACCAGAATCGATGTACAAAGCTAAACAACCCAAGTCCAATAAAAAGATAACACTGCATAGTTTTTGTTAAAAAAGAAAACAGAGTGCGTTAGTCCATAAACATGACTAACATGATGCTGCCCTTCTCTTTGTCATTTTTAAACAGATAAGGATTAACGAAGGAGTATAGAGCACTTGAGTGGGCCTAATGGTTAAGAACATGTGTTATCTCCCTGGAGGTCACTGGTTCAAAACCGGCGGGGGGTAGGATTGCTCATTGGCCTGTTATGACAAGGCTTGAAGGGTAGGTGACCCCTGGGATAGAAGCTCACCTCAGTGGAATTCGAGACATCTCACGCCCTGCTAAATCACAAGTTATTAGTATATATGGCTTGCAGGATGTTGGATATACTCTTGGGAGGTTGTTGTTCCCATGGTTTAGAAAAAAAAGGATTAACGAGGAGTCTCTATCTTCATACGTTGGCCATTAATATTTAAACCAACAACAAGGAAAAGGCGTATTCCTACCATTATCCAATAATGAACTATTGTATAAGACAGAGTATTAAAATACAAATTCATATAATGCGGGAATTATGGCTTAGTAGCCAAATTCATTTGTTAGTCTTGACAATGACAGGAAGTTCAATAGACATGTCATCTCTTGTCAAAGACCGCCTCATTGTTAACCTATATAGTTGATAGGGTTCAAGCATAAGAGAAGTGTCAAAACTCTCTCTCTCTCTCTCTCTCTCTCTCTCCCTGAGACTGCCCTATCCGACCACAAAACAACATTACTACAATTAAAATGTGCAGAGAATATGTTAAATGCTAGTAATGTCATAAAGGCATATCCTATCCTAAACAACATTACTACAATTAAAATGTGAAGAGAATATGTTAAATGCTAGTAATGGAATAAAGGCATATCCTAAATTATGAGGATAGTAAGTAATTCAAATAACAAAATTCAATATAATGAAAACCAAAACCTATAGAAGTTGATCACATACTTCCCTCGATAGGTAAATCACAACTCCTATTTCATCAATGGTGAGTAACTGTAAATTGAGATTACAAGTTCATCTTTTCTTGTGCAGGGTTGTTTCCCTTCTACTATTGTTGGGGCTCCCCTCGTTTGATGAGTCTAGCGCCATTTCAAGAAACTATCCCCTTCGTACGGAAATACATATATAATGATATGCAAGAAGAACTAGCTCTTCTCCATACTAGGGCATTGTTGGGTCCTGAATTTACCTCTTTTTACTCTACTCTGTTTAATCATCTTTTATCCCTATTCTTGTCCCTATTTTGCAGTTGAATCCTTATCTTTTCCATACAAATGAGCATGAATATATCAGGTATAAATCATTATTTATTATTTCATTTTATGCTTGGTTTTACTTACAATCATGGATTTTACCTTTCGTTGTGTTGATCAGACCGTGATTTAAAAGAAAGGTTTAGAATTACCAGGTGGCTTAACTGCAACAGCTTATCATAAATTTAGAGTTAACGCGTCTTGGCTTCGGCTACCTGCTCAATGATCTGGTCAACATTAATGGAAAAGGAATATCGGAGCCTCCTTAACGCATGCAACTGAAACTCCCCAAGAATCTTCCACATTCAATTGAGCATGTCAGTTCGTGAAACAACTTGAAGTAAAGTTCGCCTATTCCTGAGCTTATCTTGTGCAAATAATTGATGGTTGTAACTGTCATGATTTAATTCGATAGCCTGAAGATTGAAGATCTTCATGGCTGCCCAAAATTTATGTAACCGAATAGCTTCACTCCTGTATAAGTTCACGAAGACAAGGAGAGAGAGGGGTTAGCAATTTGTAAGAGATATAGCAGAGTGACTGTAACTGTAACTGCAACTTTATCAAATTAATAAAAAAGTGACAATTCTTGACATTTCTTTGTTGTAGACTTTGTGAGCTTTCGACAACATCTATGTTTGAAGGCCAGAGCCCGCCTTCTAATAGAGTTGATGGTAGTTTAGATGTTTTAGTTTATTTTATTTCTGTTTAGTGTGGAATTTTAGTTTGACACATTTATATGGTTATATGCAACTGCATTCATTCCGCAATTGCATTATTTGGTTTTCCTTTGGCTTGTTGTAGGTGGTGTGGTGTGACAGTCTACTGTCTAGTTAATATTTTCCTTTATGCAGAAGCGTGTTAATAGTTGTTACAGACTTGCTCAGCTCATGTGCTGTGTGTTATTTATCTTTCTAGATTTTGCTTGATTAGATAGGTCAAATGCTTTCATGACTTTGCTTCTTGATCAATGATTAGGGATCCTTCGGGTTTGGTAATTTAGACTTTCATTTTCTACAAAATTAATTCTAGGTGGATTTATCTTTAGATCATAAACCTTAGGAATGGTACACTAGGAAATATAAGTTCTTTTCAATTTCTAGATGGATAAATTTACTTTGATTTCTTACAAGGAGCTGAGTTGGCTGAGAAGTGATTAGAATTGAGTGATTTTCATTTTACTTATCAACTACTAAAAATGTTTATGCATATACTTTGGTAATTGCGTTTGAAATAACAGACTTTCCTGGGTTGACAATTAAATATTGAACACTCTTCTTGTTAAGAAATTAATAGGTATAGAGTGCCTAACATTTTGGCGTCATTACCAGGGAAGGTAATTGATAGGCATAGTTAGTAATTGAATTGGTTCGTTTTCTTTAGCAGTCTCGATTGTTAGGTGTAGGAGCGATAAGACGCAATGAAGAGCTGTGCATCCATGAATAGACCAAATGAGTTCCTTACCCGAGGATCAAGTATGATTCAGAAGCTTGCATGATTTGTAGGTTTGCATGAATATGAGAAGAACTCAATGGGATATTTGCATAACCCCCCAAAACACTAACTTGGCAGGTGGAAGAGGTCGTGGTTGTAGCCCAGGTTTAGGGAGAAAGACATTCATTGATGAATTAATTGCGAGGGTTGATTCTTCCACTGTAGCTCTAAATCAAGGACCATCATCTGTGAGAAGAAGCCCTGTTTCCCCTGGGCTGGAAGCATCAGTGTCGACTGTGGAGAAATCAGTAGGAGCTGAGACACCATCTAATGTCCCTGTGAAAGGAAATCCAGGAGATAGGCATTAGAGTAAATTTCAACTCAAAATGGGCTTCCTAAGGAAAATAATAAAATAATACTTAAAATAATAAAATAATATTTATTAATTTTGGAGGAAGAAAAGAAAAAAAACTACTTTTTTTGTTCGTATTTTCGACATATCTCCCTATGTTTTTACTCAAATTTCGATCGAGAGAGCTCGTTGGATGAGAAATTTAATTCCGCATATAATGAGTACCCACTCTGCATACTTTGACAGACCCCGCTACCCCAAAAACAAGAAATACCTGAAATGTCATCATCCAATTTTTCCAGGTTTTTCTTGTTTTTAGGGTAGCGAGGTCCGTCAAAAGTATGCAGAGTGGGTACTCGTTGGATGTGTAATTAAATTCTGCGTTAATTATGCATCCAATGAGCTCTCCCAATCAAAATTTGAGTAAAAACACGGGGAGATATGTCAAAAATATGAACAAAAAAAGTAGTTTTTTTATGATACCTATCCCCAAATTTATATTAAAAAATTGTTTAAGACATATACGATATTTCAAATTTAAATCAATTTCATTTCCTAACACATGATGACATGGAATTTGAATTAGGGTTGAAAGGCCCATTTTGAGTTGAAATTTCCTCTAATGGGTATTTCTGTGGGATTAGGTGGACCAGAGGAGGTCTATCGAATCAATAGAGAGGAAGTTACAAAAGAGGAGTGGTTTTCGTTTCAAGAGAAGTTTGAAAGATCATAAATATCAAGAAAATATATAGGAAGAGATAATCCTAAATAACGAGTGTCACCATGACGATCATGAAGAAGGAGTAGGGGACAATCACAACAATAATGGCAACCTCCAGGATGAGGAGGCAGTTTCCATGCTCAAGTTCCCTATTCTGCAAACCTGTGGATAGGTCCCCATGAAGAATATTTCACCCTCGAAGTTACCTCACTTTCATGGGAAGTCCACCGAGGATGCAAATGAATTCCTCTTTGACTTCGAAATTCTCTATTGAAGTTATGACTACACCTCTAGTGAGCTGAAGCTTAAACTAGTTCCTGCTACCTTGAAAGATAATGCCTTACGCTAGTTTATGAGTTTGGGTGGCAAAACTATTCCAATGTGGGATCAGATGAAACAGGTATTTCTCGAGAAATACCAAGAATATTGTAGGACGAAGGATAAGAGAGAAGATTTATTTAGGATGGTGAAAAATATTATGAGAGTTTGGAGGATTTTGTTGAAAGTCTTTTGTATAATGTGCAGAGGTCAGGCTAGACCACTATTGGAAGGGATGTCCTCAAGATAATTATGTTGTGGGGAATACTGAGAAGATTGTTTGGGCATGCTTAATCTGTTAGGGAAGGGATATATCTCCAGGGAATATTTTGATCATATTTTGGACTTGTTTCAACGATACTCCAGGGGATCTTCCAAAACCAGCACAAGGGATCGAGATGTTTTATCACATGAACAGAATTCAGCTGGCGAAGGAGCTACTCGGGTAGAGATTGGAAATCTCCTCGAGAATTTTAAAATTGACATGATGAGTTCCATCTCTTCACAATTGGATGTCATGAGAGAAAAACATAAACAAGTGGTTGAAGATCTGGTACTTGGGGTGTTCTGCTTTAAGTGCAGGAAGAAGCACCCGCTAAAAGAATGTCCACTTGATAAGGTGGAGGTGTGTGGTCTGTGCGAATTGGAGCATGATACCAAAGATTGTCCCTCACTTCCAAAAGTCAAAGAAGTATTTCAATCATACACTGTAGACACGAAACATGCCTTTTTTTAATGCGCAGAAGAATCTGTGGCAACCCCAGGTTCCAGGTATGAACTCTGAGCCTACTCCTTTCAATTCCTAGAATAATGTTAATAATCAATTTCCTCTACAATACTCATATCCTAACACACAGTGGCACCAACCTTCGCAACCTGCAACACAATATCCAAACCCTTGGACTTCATGGGAACCACATCCAAACCAACAAGCTCTTTGGTCTTCCGGATGGAGAAATCCTTATCCAAGGAACCAATTTCCCCATAATTATCCATCCTATCCACGGTATCAGTAGACTCAGCTGCAACTCCCAAATAATGCTACACCAATGGGTGCACCACTCCGTCCTCAATTTCCTTCTCAACCTAACCCCAATCCTAACAATAAGGCGATGCAATAATTTGAAATTTCCAGCATGCCAGCATATTCTATTTCCCCTATCCCTTGCAATAATTTACACTTACGATCAGGTAGGGTGGTGGAACCAATAGTCATTGAGGATGTTCCATCCTCTGTGACTGATGAAGGAATGAATCCACAATTTGGAAATTGATTCAATTCAGTGATCCCCATTATTGAGGACACTAAAACACCAACTGAAACACTTGTAGAGACACGTACTAAAACGCAAATTACACAGCCTTCGAGAGAGCCACCATATCCTAAATGATTAACCTTGCAAAAGGATGTGGAACAACCTAGTTTCAATATCCTAGGAGAGTTGAAAAATCTTTAGGTAAGAACTACACTATTACAAGCCTTACATGACGTACCTATTTATGCCAAAACTATTAGAGACCTAGTTGTAAAAAAACTAGGAAGGAAACCTAAAGACCCCCCTACAGTGCATGTAGTGGGGAAGTTATCTGAATTAATGATGGGGAAAGTCCCATTGGCCAAATACACTGGCCCATGTAACTTCAAATATCTAATGTTTTGGTCGGCTTAGGTCCTTCAATAAATGTTATGACCATTGAGACCTTAAAAAAACTAGGACTCGCTAATCTCAGGCCTACCCCAACCATATTAGAAATGGCTGACAGATCCACTATCAAACCAGAAGGAATTTTGGATGACCTATAGTCTCCGTTGATTCATGGGAGTACCCTGCAAAATTTGTTGTTTTACAACCTAAGTCACAGTTAGGGGGACACCCATTGATCTTGGGAAGACCATGGTTGGCTACAACAGATGCATACATCAGCTATAGATCAGGGTCCATGACAATTTCTGATGGAAGTGTCATTTAAAAAGTGACTTTATATCCTCCATCTAGACCGATCCTAGACGCTGAAACTCCATCGTGGATGGATTTAGAGGAAAAAGAAGATATTCAGCCTTTATTAACAATTGGGAGAGCCTTGACCTTTAAAACAGAAACTAAAGATGATACCATCTGTAATTTCATTAGTGATCCTATGCCTGTCACTAAACGATCATATCATATCCTAGATAGCACACAAAAAGAATGAGAACAGGAAGAACTTATAGAATAATCCTTAGTCAGTAGCACTGAATTGATTCCAGTAATTGATAATTCCAACATTGTTCCAGTAGAATTCGACTCAAGGAAAACATTGGATATCAACCCTAATCTCAAATCCAATGAACTGGAACGTCTCGTTACGTTGCTGAAAAAACATAAGGGGGATTTTGTGTGGGAATACACAGACATGAGGGGAATTCCCTTGGCACTTTGTAACCAACATATTTATATTAATAAATATTCAAATCTTGTACGCCAACCTCAGCACAGAATGAACCCGAACTTGAGAGATATCGTGAAGGAGGAAATCCAAAAAAAATTAGAGGCAGGTTTTATTTACCCTATTCCAGACAGCGAGTGGGTGTCCCCACTAGTGATCATACCTAAGAATAATGGGAAATGGAAAGTTTGTGTAGATTACAGGGAACTTAACAAAGCAACACAGAAGGACGATTTCCCTTTGCCTTTCATTGATCGGGTTCTAGACACCCTTTCTGGAAAACGGTTCTTTTCTTTCCTAGATGGTTTCAGTGGATATAACCAAATCCAGATTTCCCCTGAAGACAAAGATAAAACCAACTTCACCTGTCCTGAGGTCACCTTCGCATACAGGGCTCTTCCTTTTGGGTTTTGCAATGCGTCAGCTACATTTCAGCGGGCTATAATTGAGATTTTTCCTAAAATGGTGAACGATTGCATGGAAGTCTTTATGGATGATTTCACTCCATATGGCAATAGTTTTGATGAAGCATTGGAGAAATTGGAAAAAGTTATGAAACTTCATGAACATATACACCTATCTTTGAGCACTGAAAAGTGCCACATGATGATGAGTGAAGGTGTAGTTCCGGGACATTTTATCTCTACTATAGGTATTCAGGTATATCCAGCCAAGATAAAGGTAATTTCAAATATTCCTATCCCTGGGTCACAGAAAGAGATAATAATTTTTCTTGGTCATGCTGGTTATTATAGGAGATTCATAGAAAGTTCTTCCAAATTGGCATCTCCTTTATTTACTTTACTAATGAAAAATGCACAATTTGTGTGGACAGATGCATGCCAGAAAACATTTTTAGAACTAAAGAAAAGGCTATCTACAACACCCATCTTGAGGGGGCCTAATTGGGCCCTACCTTTTCATATCTCTTCTGATGCTTCAGATACAACCATTGGATCAGTTCTGGGACAACAGGAAGGTCACAGCCCGTATGGTATCTATTATGTTAATAAGAATTTGGCTCCTGCTAAATTGAACTACACAGTAACAGAGAAAGAATTCCTTTCAATCGTTTATTCCATCAATAAATTTAGGCATTACATTACTGGATATTCTACCTTTGTACGTACTGACCACTTAGCTATTAGATATTTGATGAATAAACCCATTACTAATCCTAGAGTGACTAGGTGGTTGTTGTTACTCCAGGAATTTTACATAATTATTGTTGATAGACCAGGGAAGGATAATGTGGTTGCAGATTTCCTTTCTCGACTGACTAATACCGATGATGATACACCAGTTGAAGATTCCTTTCTTGATGAACATTTATTTTCAATCTCAACATTTTTCCCCATGGTACACTGACATTTCCAATTACTTGGTTGCAAGTAGAATTCCATCGCACTTATCCAAATGAGAAAGAGAAGGGTCATACAACAAAGTATAAGATACTAATGGATCGAAGGCCATCTCTTCTACATAGGACCTGATTTGGAAATCAAGCGGTGTGTGTGTGAGGATGAGATCCACAGTATTTTGAAGGCCTGCCATGATGAGCCCTGTTGGGGGGATTTTGCTGATAAAAGGACTAGTCATAAAGAATTAAGGATGGGCTATTTCTGGCCAACTATATTTCAGGATGCGAGAAAGTATGTTCAGGCCTGTGACAACTGCTAGAGAATGGGCCAGCCAAATAGATTAGATGAAATTCTACCTCAGCCACAGTTGGGGGTTAAACCCTTTGATAGATGGGCCTTAGTTTTTGTAGGTCATGTCAACCCTCCATCAAGACAGAAAGTTGACATTCTAGTTTGCATCGACTATATGACCAAGTGGGTGGAAGTAGTGGCCTTGGTAAAGGCCAATGATCAAGTTGTAATAGAATTTTTATATTCAGATATCTTCATCTGCTTTGGAGTACCCAAGGAAATTGTGACAGACGGAGGACCACAGTTTGTGTCCCGAAAGATGGAGGACTTGTTTCAGAAGTATTGTATTCAACATCAAGTAACCTATCCATATCATCCACAGGCCAATGGCCAGGTGGAAAGCACGAACAAGGTGATCGAGTCAATCCTTAAAAAAAATTGAAGAGCCATCACAAAGATTGGAATGAAAGGCTTCCAGAAGCATTATGGTCCTACTATACAACATGGCGCAACACTACAGGTTTCTCCCCATATGAACTGGTGTACGGAAAGAGTGTTGTTTTTCCTATTGAATTTGAAATTAAAACTCTGAGAACATCCACAGAGGAAAACCTGGATTTAACAGAGGCTTAGAAGAACCGACTGAATCAACTGAATGAACTAGATGAAAAGCGCACCACTGTTGTACATCACACAGCTTTAATTCAACAGCGGTGCTCCAAATGACATGATATATTTATAAAGAAGAAGGTATTGTGCAAAGGAGATGGGGCTTTACTGTATGATTCACGGTTTAAAAGGGATTTTAAAGGCAAGCGACGTATGAGGTGGCTAGGACCTTACAGAATAGATAAGGTATTTGACAATGGAACCATTCATTTAATCATTATTGATGAAAATCAAGCACCTCTGTTTGCAAATGGTCATCAATTATGGATTTATCATAAAACTATCTCAAAGGATGCATTTATCTCACAGGTTGGATCTAATCCAAATTGTCAATTGGTACAGGAGCATGGTTTTTCCCATGTCTCTAAAACTTTTTAAGTTTACTATAAATTCCACACAAAAATTTTATATAAATAAAATTGTTTGGTTTTCACTATTCGTTTTTTTTAAAGCTATGATCAGGTGTGTTTTTTAGAATTGTGAACAGGTATTTGCAAGAAGGTTTAGGCAAAAGAAGCAGTTGTGATGGGCCAAGAAATTGCAAAATCTTGGACGATCCTTCTTCATTGATATGAATCCTTGAAATAACAAATGGATAAGATTGCAAATCTTTTATGGGAAATGTATCATTTCTCATATTTTTATCAGGCTCTATTAAAAAAAAATTTAGCGAAATTTTGTCAATTGCTTAATTTTTTATCTACTGCATCTCCGCTATGTTTGGCCAAATTACGCAGCGACTCCGCTATTTTTTGCCAAATCTCGTTGGAACTTCGTTAATTTTTAGTTATTTTTTACCAAATTCCGCTGCAACTCCACTAATTTTTTTGCTATTTTTGGCCAAATCCCGCTGCAACTCTGCTAATTTTCCATTATTTTGGCCATTTTCACTACAACTCCATTATTTTTCCAGTTAAATTTGACCATTGTTCGCTACAACTCCGCTACTTTTCCATCAAAGTTGGTTATTTCGCGCTATAACTCTGCCATTTTTTCGCCAACTTTTGTTGTAAAGTTGTCGGTATTGTTGCCAAAAATATCATGGAAATTCCGCCGCATATGGGGAAGATTTCGAACTAAATCTTATTGTTTCATGATGAGATCCTTTACACTCTTTCCACGCATTCGAGAAATCAATGCTGATATGAACGTGCTCCACCTGATTAATGCTTGACGGTAAATTTATTTTGAATTGCACATGTAAAGTTATATCCTTCATGATTCATTGGCATCGAAAGTTCAATCATATCGGGGAATTGACGGCTCAAGTAACGATGATCAGGTATGAATTCTGATTGAAAGTATAATCAAGTATGAAATGATATAATAGTAATGATTATACCTTTTTGACTCCTGGTAGTACTCCATAATTAGTTAATTTACATTTCAAAATCATCCCACCTGTCCTTCCAAACAACCGTCATCTTATCTCTGATAATCTGTAAGACATGCTGTTTCTAATTTCACCAAAACTTCAATACACCCATATGAAGCTTTGTTATCCGGTTACTGTGTTCAATTGTTGCAACTCGAACGATTGATTATGTCAGCTACTACACCCTCCTATCATAGCCAGTAAAAAAAATGCAATATGGGTCCTCCAATCAAGTATGAACCTAGCAACCTAGATGCTCTATCTGCAAATAGAGAGGTATTTTCCATTTTTTGCAAAGCTGGCCGAATTGGTTATTTCCAAAGATTGAATGGTTTCCATGAGGAAACAACACTCCAGTTCACTGTGAACTTGACTGGAGAATACTCAGAGATCAAAGGGTTGAGGAATGCATCAGAACGGGTTGTAGCAGAAGTTACAGGTCTACCTCAGATTGGGGATCGCTTGTTCTTTCGGAAGAGGAACAATTTGAAAGAAGTCAAAGAATTTCTAATAGCAAGGGAGCAAGTGCATAAAAGGGATAGAGGAGTGGCACTGGAGACATTGCCAATACCCTCAGACCAGGTCATTATATTCCTAAAAAGGTACATTACATGTGAAGGAAGATATAGGGTTGTTTACATTTACTATTTTGTCCTATTGTCTCACTTACGCCATGGAAGACTTCTAAATATGCCATTTTATCTGTCACATACTCTGCAAAACATGGCGGGTTATGTTAGGAACTTTAGACACCCACTCTCTTCTATCACAAACCATGGGTTGATCAAATTATTGGTGAAAAGATCTTTGACACAAAATAACTTAACATGGGAGAAATTTATTGGAGTTGGGGTGCACCAGGCACCTGCAGTAGCACACATTAGGGATAGAGAGGTCGAACTGACTCCTCATATTCAACTAAGGGGAGGGATGAAGTGTTGGAAGAAGGTGAATATGAGCAAGAGGAAAATCCAAGGGGATATGCAACAACAGATAATCCTATGGAGGAAATGGTTGGAGTAATAGAAGAATTTATTCCATTAGAAACTGAGGGAGCAACAACAGGAGGAATATAAGGGGGAACAATTGTAGAAGTAGTGACAGCAGAAGCTGGAGCTATGAATGTCTCAAGAGAACAAGGAGAAGTTGCATAAACTGGAGAAATAAGACCTCATGTTGTTGATATCGAAACTTCCTAGGAGATAATGGGAACTGTAATAAAGTAGGAGGAACCTTTAGAAGAAACTAGAGAAGTCTCTACCTTTCTCACACCACAAAGAAAGAGGAATAGATCGAGTATCAGAGGAGAATCATCTAGGAGAAGAAGAACTAGGGCTTCCTAGACAGCAAAATTGGTAAGTGTTGAAATTCCCATTTTACCCATTGAAACACAAGAACCAGTGGGTAATTTACCGATGGAATCCACTGTTACATAAGAACTTTCTAGAACACAGGGAGAATAATCCAGAAGAAGAATAACTAGGGCCTCTTGGACAACAGAAGTGGTAAGCACTAACATTCCCATTTTACCCACTGAAACACAAGAACCAGTGGGCAATTTACTATATGGGTGCCACTATTACACAAGAACCTGCTGGAACATAGGGAGAATCTTCCAAAAGAAGAAGAACAAAGGATTCTTGGGCATCAGAAAGGGAGAGGATCAAAATTCCCATTTTAAAACCTAGGGTACCCACTGAAAGTCAAGAACCAGTGGGAAATTTACCTACGGTGGCCAATGTTACCCAAGAACCTGTGCAACCCTAGTTAGAAATTTTGCAGTATGAAAATTAATTGTTGAAGGAAGATGTGCAAGCACTTAGGGAAGAACTAGAAAGGTGAAAGGAGGTAAGAAAAAAGCAAGCAGCACGAGGCCTGGACACCCTGGAAGAAGTTGCTAGTCAGTTTGAGAATCCACTTTCCATCTAGGAAAAATAAGAGTTGTTATGTCTTGAATGTGGATTTTTACTTAAATTGGAAAGATATAAGGTTGATAAAATGGAGATAGAATCCTGGATATTGGCACATTCATTCCAAGAAAGAAATGAGATACTAAATGAGGAACTAGCAGGATAAATAGGGTTGAAGGTGGATGAGATTCCTAAACAAGAAATACATGTAAATATGGCACTGTAGCCTCAATATTCCGAAAAATATTGAATGGATTCCCTCTGGGAGTAGTTCCCAGGACATCAATCCACTTTCATATCAAGGAGCAATAGTTGGGCGATATTGAGATCATCCAACAGCCTGGATATATTAGAACATGACACTGCTACACAAGAACCAGTTTCTTTTAATTTGGTTGTCGAAGCTTCTACTATAGAATTTAAGGAATCAAACATTGTCACACAAGAACCCGTGTTTCTGAAAAAATATGCTGAAACAACAGTTCAAACTAAAACTGCTGAAACACGGGAAGTAGCAGTTCAGACTGAGGCTGAAACTGCTAAAACACAGGAAGTAGCAATTCAGAATGAGGTTGACACTGCTAAAACTAAAGAAGTAGCAGTTCAGAATGAGGTTGATGAAGCAACAACCCATGTTTTAAATGTTCAAACACAAGAAGCAGCAACATAGGTGGAGGTTGCAGAATTTCAAAAGCAATCCATAGACATAAATAATCAAGAATTGAAAGAAGAGGTATCGTTTTTAAAGCTTGAAGTATGTAAATGGAGGAATCATGCAACCCAAATTGATGAAGGAATGATTTCCCTTACTGAGCACAAAAATATCATTCAAGAATCAAGGGAACAATGGGTCGAGGAGATCTTATTTTAGAAAATTCGATGGGAAAAGATGCAGGAGAAATTAAAAGAGTTAAAGAAATATGAGTCTATGGAGAAAGATAAAGAACAGATGCTCACTTTAACTCATGAGTTATTGAGATGCAGAGCCCCCTCCTCGTCCTATCCTATATTCCTATTTGAACATATGACTATGTTCCAGATTAACGCTTTAAAAGAAGGAATGCCCCAACATGTTGTAACACCTTCTCAATTCCTGGAAACTTTCACCCAAAGTGAATTTTCTGAGCATAATTTGTTATGTGAGTTATATCTGCATGATAGGGCATGCCTGATGGATACTCAAGCTAATCCAGTTCCCTATATTGGGGATACTCATTTAAGATCATTTACCTCTTTTTTCACCAATCATGTGTGTTGGCTGAGTGCCTCACAGGCCATTCGAAGAAATGAAGACAACTCCACTATGTGGATTCGTGGATAACCTAGAGCCCCTATCCTTCTGATTGTTAGGCACAAGAAAGACCTTTCATTTCCAGAGAAATTCAATCACCTGGTTGTATTTCAATAGAATATCATCTCCACTTGTCTTGATATGATATCTCGGCAGTGGGACATTTCTCTGCAAGGAAGCAGTCTGAGATGGGAATTTTCCCCTATAGCCCTAAGGGAAAAAGACCCGTTTTGTTTTGAAAATTTCAAATATGCCTTGGCTAGAGTACCTGGATATGTCAAATGTATGGATGTGATCTAAGTTGGCTGGGTTTGAAGTTTAGATTTCTTCTTATTTGGTGTCCAAACAGCAACTACAAGGGAACCTATAGGATGACAAAGAAAGATGAAAGGGACTGTTGGGTTGCTTTGATCATGAGTAATGGATTTTTTCTACCAGAGGAGGTGCTAGAACCTTCATTTAACCTCACACATTTTCATAGGAAGAGTCTTGAGTCTTATTCAGACTCAGGCTAGCTCAAATTTTTGCATGATGACATGCAAACGGATTGTTGGGGGGAGATGTTGGGTCCTAAATTTACCCCGTTTTACTGTACCCTGTTTCATCCTTTCTCCCTATTCTTGTCCCTATTTTGTAGTTGAATCCTTATATTTTCCATACAAAGAGGCATGAATGTATCAATTATAAATCATTATTTATTATTTCGTTTTATGCTTGGTTTTACTTACAATCATGGACTTTACCTTTCGTTGTGCTAATATGTTTGTGATTTAAAAGAAAGGTTCAAAATTACCAGGTGGCTTAACTGCAACAACGTATCATAAGTCCAAAGTTAATGCCACCTGGCATCAGCTATCTGGTCAATATTAATGGAAAATGAATCTCGAAGGCTCCTTCATGCATGCAACTGAAACTCCCCAAGAATATTTTTCATTCAACTAAGCATGTTAGTTCATGAAACAACTTGAAGTAAAGCTCACCTATTCCTGATCTTATCTTGTGCAAAGAATTGATGGTTGTAACTATCATGATTTAATTCGGTATCTTGAAGATCGGAGATCTTAATGGCTTCCCGAAATATATGTAATTGAACATTTTCACTCTTGTATAAATTCACGAAGATAGGGAGAGCGAGGGGTTCGCAATTTGTAAGAGATATAGCAGAGTGACTGCAACTGTAACTGCAACTTTATCACATTAATAAAGGAGGGACAATTCTTGGCATTTATTTGTAGTATACTTTGTGAGCTTTCGACAACATCTTTGTTTGAAGGCCAGGGCCCGCCTTCTAACAGAGTTGTTGGTAGTTTAGATATTTTAGTTTATTTTATTTATTTCTAGTGTGGAATTTCAATTTGATACATTTATATGGTTAGTTGCAACTGCATTCATTCCGCGATTGCATTATTTGGTTTTCCTTTGGCTTGTTGTAGGTGGTGTGGTATGATAGTCGATTGTGTAGTTAATATTTTCCTTTACATAGATTAAGTGTTTTAATAGTTGTTACAGACTCGCTCAGCTCCTATGTTGTGTGTTATTTATCTTTCTAGAGTTTTCATGATTAGATAGGCCAATTGCTTTGATGAATTTGTTGCTTGATTAATGATTAGAGATCCTTCTGGTTTGGTAATTTAGACTTCCATTTTATGCAAAAGTAATTCTAGGTGGATTTATCTTTAGATCATAAACCTTAGGACTAGTACAATAGGAAATAGAAGTTCTTTTCAATTTCTAGATGGATAATTTTACTTTGATTTCTTACAGGGAGCTGAGTTGGCTGAGCAATGATTAGAATTTAGTGATTTTCATTTTACTTATCAACTACTGAAAATGTTTATGCATATACTTTGCTAATTTTCTTTGAAATAATAGACTTTCCTGGGTTGACAATTAAATATTGAACACTCTGTTGGTTAAGAAATTAATAGGTATATAGAGTTCCCAACAAGCATCCAAGAAGATCTAGAAGGTAAGAACCTCAAATGCATACCCCCCCTTTTTGTGTGTGAATTTTTACTGTATAAATATAGGATGTATGTACCTAACGTACCTAAAGTTAAGCTATTAATTCTAGATGAAATTCATAAAACACCATATTCAGGTCATCCAGGTTATCGAAAAACTATAACTATGTTAAGAAAAGAGTATTTCTAGCCAAATATGAAAACTGAAGTAGCAGAATATATTGCTAGGTGTTTTGAATGTCAACAAGTAAAAACTGAACATCAACACCCAGCTAGTTTGCTTCAGCCATTACCCATTCCTAGCTGGAAATGGGAGATAATTAGTCTAGATTTTATTGCTGGACTGCCTAAAAATCAAAATTAGAATGATTCTATCATGGTAGTAGTTGATAAGTTAAGCAAAGCATCTCACTTTATACCTGTTAAAACTACTTATAAAGCTACAAACATAATTGATATTTTTCTAAAACAGATTTTTCGATTACATGGAGTACCAAAAGTCATAATCTCAGATAGAGATCCTAAGTTTACAGGAAAATTTTGGAAGTCTTTGTTTAAAGGGTTAAACACCACATTAAATTTTAGTACTTCTTTCCATCCTCAAACAGATGGACAAACTGAAAGGGTAAACCAAGTATTGGAAGATCTATTAAGAATGTATATGAAAGACCGGCCTGGTAAATGGGAGGATTATTTTCATCTGGTAGAATTTGCTTATAATAATAATTATCAGACATCAGCTAGATTTAGTCCTTTTGAAATTTTATATGGACTGAAATGTAATACTCCTATCTCTTGGAGCAATCCAGTAGATAGATTGGTATTAAGTCCAAAGGAGTTTCAGGTAGGTGAACATGTGTTCATCAAGGTAAGGCCCAAAAAGAGCTCTTTGAGATTGGAGAGTTGTGCAAAATTGGCACCTTGTCACTGTGGCCCATTTGAAATTCTGTCTAGGATTGGACAAGTAGCTTATCAATTAGCATTACCACCTAATTTAAGAGTACAGAATGTTTTTCACATTTCCGTTTTAAAGAAATATGTTCATGATGCTACTCATGTTGTTAACTAGAATGATGTACAGGTTGAACCAGAAGGAGATTTTTTGGTGGAACCAGACTGTATCATTGGGAGGAGGAAGATTACACTTTGGAACCGCACCATTGGACATGTGAAGGTGCAATGGAAGCACCTTAGTCCAGAGGAAGCCACCTGGGAATTGGAAAGTAAAATGCGAGATGCATATCCAATTCTGTTCCAGGGGAATTCTGAGGATGAAGAATAAATAACATCAAGGACAATGTTATATTCCAAGGGGGTGTGTATGTCACATGCCCCAATTTTGCAAAATAATATTACCTTATTTGATTTTATTCCAAGACATTATGTTAAATTTTATGCTAAGTTGTAAATGATGACTCGGCAGAGTCAAGGATATTGAATGTAATTCTGAATATTTTAATTATAAATAAATAAAAATGGAGACAACAGCTTGGGAGAGCTGTTAAAAAGAGTGTTACTATTCAAGTTGGTGGAGGAGACTGGTTGGAGAGCAAATAGACAAGTGGCAGCATCTTCAAACACTTCCAATGTTGCAGGTGGAAACCTCCCTACATTTGGGTTTATGATCCCCCAAGAAAGTGGGATCAGAGCAGGTGGCTCAATTAATGACAACTAACCCCAAAAAGACCTAGGCAATCTTAATAAAAAATCCCATTGAAGAGACCTGAGGCTGCTCATTCCAAGAGGAGAATCATTCAGGTGAATGTACTTCAAAGGATTTCATTGGGAAGGGAATTTGTGGAAGGTGTTTGAGGGGTAAACTATAGAAAGTGATCTAGTGCAGCTATTCAGCTGAAGGATCTTGCTGTTGAGTGCAGAGTTAGTACTGAGTCATTGAACTAGTATTTTGTTGCTTGCTCCACTAGTTCTCAGCCAAGGAGACCAGGAACAGGCTTGAGGGTCCTGAGAAGACGTTGTTTGAGCACTCTCCAGGAGTTGGTAGGGAGGAATGACCTCCCAACGCTGTTGTCATCCATCTTTAAACAGGTTCTACAGTCTTTTATTTACTGTGTTAAAAGTTTATATTTGAGAATGAATGATTACATGTTTTGTAGTGAACTGATAGAGCTAGTAACCCTTTAGTTATTTGAATATTGAATCTGTAATTGATGAAAATAATCCTAACCTGTGTTTCTCCCCATCTGGAATAGACCAGACCGTACTCTAGCACAGGCAGTGTGTTTAACATAGATGAAGATATGATAGTAATCTAGAATGAGTAAATGTATTATGCATTTCATTATATCATCATAACTTATTTCTGTATGAAGACTATTATCAGCAAAGAACAATAATCTATTCTTATATGTTCTTGTTAACCAGATTATGTAGGTAAGTACATTACAAAAAGAAATGGAAATAACTCAGCACAGGTAGAAGGATCTTCTTTATAAATACTCTAATAGGAAATAGATTATGCTATATACAGTATCTTATTCTTTTTATCGAATTTAAATTATGCAAGATGGTAATTTGTGCCATGTCACATGTTTATTTTCCTTGTATCATACTTATTAACCTGTTGCTTATGCAATAGAAGAAATAAAGCTAAACTACTTTTTTCTTTTAGTTCAAACAAAGGTATCAGATATTGTATCTAGTTTACTAGAATTCATAATAGTTTAAAAAAAACTAATAGATACTACTAACTCACGATAGTGATATGAAAAATAATTATGGTATTAAGATAGAAAATATAAATACTTAGTTTAATTAATTATATTGTTAACTAACTAAGAGAATTAGTTACTATAAATCGAAAGGGTTTTGGAAAATAATTATTCTTTTATTAAAAAAAAACAAACTCATTACTAAATTAATGTTTACGAGTAATCCTACTAAAACCCTAGATAACAATTCAGAAAAACAATAAGAACTTAATAAATTAACATTGTATATCTATGTAAGAACTGTACTGCAAATACTAACAGGTTTATCTTTCTGCCAAAGAGAACTATAGGGTCTAACCCTAGTTTAATAATACCCTTGTTCTAATAAAAACAACCAAGTCATAATGTAGTGGTTGGATTTTATGTACAAACATAAGCAAATAAATTGTTACAAATTTGTCACAGTCTTATTTAAATAAGTGTATGCACAAATAAAAGCTTAAGTATTTATATTATATACACATAATAGTATTACATAAATAATATCATTTATAAATTAACAATTCTTTAAACAAAATGAAGGAATCTTAAAGTAGGAACCATAGTTTAATTCATTGAACCCTAACCTGAAAATCCTTGAGTACTGAAATGGTTTAAAATTATTTTAGCAGTAATCTAATCTATTTAATAAACAATACAGAAAATATCTTTTTACAAGTTAAATAGGGTTAAAACCCTAGCTCATAATTCTGAGCTGAAATTACTCTATTTTCTTTAAAATATACAAAACCATTACAGTAGTAACCCAAGATAAGCAGTAAACTTAGTTCTTTTTATATAACCATTAAAAGAACAATTTAAATTCATTTACACAAACATAAAATACAAAAACATAAAGGAGAATGAACTTAACTTACAGACATACTGTCTTAAGTTATTTACATTATATCCATGAGCCCGAAGGCCGTATGTAAGTCAAAACTTTACCAATGTACAAAAAGAAATCAGCAAAAAGCCGAATACCCATATCTTGTTATGGAGTATGGACACTATAAACATATTATTACAAAACTATAAGTTCAACCCTAATACGAGAGGAGAGTTTCATAAGTTACAGCTTAAAGCCGGAGTCACCTTGCGACAAGCAAGGGTTTTAACCAAAACAAAAACTATAAAAACGAAGCACAACAACCCAATACTCGGTGCAACACGACCGAAACCTTCTCCAACTGCAAGAGTCTGTACAAGCATGGGAAATCTTATTCGAAACCGGAGCTTGCCGTGAACGATTCGTGTAGCCATTTATACAGCACAACGGTCAACCTTGGAGATGAACCAACCTGCATTATAAAGAACCAAATCTAATTAAAAATTAGAAACCCTTATACGGAGAAGAACAATAAACAGCCTTAGCTCTCAATTATTATTTTTACTCACCTTTAACTGGAAGTGAAAATGATGGAGGCCCGGACGAACAGTAACACCACGACCAACTCTAAAAGGATCCAAACCCTCATTCTCGCCGAGGATGGAGACGACGGGACTCTGGTGTTTTTCACAACTATCAGTAGAGGTGGGGGTATGCCTTAGCAAAGGCTGTGAAGAAGACAATTAACGTGGAGTCGGACTGTTACCAGCATACAAGCAGGAAAACTAAACCCTAAAATGAAGGAGCTTTGCAATAACATACATTAAGCTCAAGCTTTCACCCATGACAAACCACAACAGAGGAGCAACAAAAAGGAGTTTTCAAGCAATCGTAAATCCATATACAAGGAAGGGAGTAAACTCTGAGTGAAGTAAAGAAAACACAGAGGAGGCGAGCAATAGAATCTAGCTCAAGGGAGTAAGCCACGATAAAAGCCAGCGTTGGAGCCTCTATAGCTATCTGCAACTCATGGCTGCCATGGGAGCCTGTAGAGCATCCCACAGAGCCAACGCAAATGTTGGAGATCGAATGTGCCAAGGGTTAGGGTTAAAAACTATTTATGCAACCATTGCATGGCCAAGAAACTTCCACGTGGTCGCATCAATATAATCATGTAGTGGGTGGACTTTCCATAGTCACCTGCATTTTCATAACAATCATTTAATCACCCAATGATTTCATCAAATAACTTATGATCTCAATAGTTTTTCATGGGATTCACATATCATGATAATAGTTTAAACGTTTGGTACATAGCTTGTCATTGGCATGGGTTTGCAACGTTATCATAACGTTGACTTAATACATAACATAATCCTTATCCTCGTAACCCAAAAGAAATACATTATATACTTTAACAAATACCAATGTTATGAGATATCGCTAGTAAAAGCTAGTGAGGATTATGTTTCCTTTTACATAGCATTTTATACTGATGAGTATCATGGGGAGACATTACAAAATTATATTAACATTATCGTTAGTTATATGCATAGTATATATGGGAGTATTAACCCCTTTTGATTTAGTTACAAACCATCAAAGCTTATAGTAATATCATCATTGTGAAATAGGGTGTAATAACTAAGTTGTTACCTATAGTAATTTAGGATAATTTATAAAATCATTGACTTATAAACAGTCAAGTTAATGGTGTAAGAATAACTATCTTTTAGTTCCAGTTTTTTTAATGGTGATGTGAATAATTACACAGCTTTCAACTTGTGTAATTTGCATAGTGTCGTTTGGGGTAGGATTATAAGTATTATGCAAATGTAACACTAATAAAACCTTTTATGTTGATAAACAAATAGTTTATGCACATTTTTAAATCTTAAAAACTAGCCAAGTTTTGATAACAAACTATGTAATGGCAAAGTGAAATGTAAGAACATTTCCCTATGAACTCTTTTACTTAATATAGATCCGTGAGATCTTATCTTAGACGTTGTGGAAGTTTCTAATTACTTGGATTATAGTTTTACATTCTTACCAAATTACTAAGGTTAACATAAGATGAAAATATTTGCTCGATAAGAAAAACACCAACCCTGGAAGTTGTTCTTAGATAGAACCTAATACAAGAAATGTAATATAGAAATGCTAGGGTATGCATTTTTGAAAATAAAGAATATCAAGCAGATAAAATAAACTACACAGAACCAAAGGAAGTAGTATTGTCGCTACATACTCTACAGGAAGAAATACAATCATCTGAACTTCGTTTACTATAGCAACAGAAGAAAACAAACTGTGTTACCTTACGGAAGTAGGTTGGATTACAGCAGCTTATAATCTAAGCTTTCTAGTTGCAAATAGAAATATTGCAGGATGCTTTATAAGTTTAAAGATGAAACTCGGTCATTTATACCTGTAAACTTGTAAGAACAAATAATCCATCTGCGTTAGCATAAATGCTAAGTAAGCCCCAGAATTCAAAGTCATATTCCACCTACTGTCATAAATAGAACTCATCAGTAAACCAAATATAGAATTAATGCGCAAGATAAACTTAAGATTGTGTTAATAAGAAAATTGTTGAGTTAACATAATTGAGTTTTATGCAAATTAATCTATTAACTGCTTCTCTTTTTGCTAACCATTCAATGTTAATAAACTGCAGTCTCAGCATTTTATGTTATTTCAAAATTTTAATTTTTTGTGAAAATTTGGGGTTTTGACATGTGGTATCAGAGCACAAGGTTCAAACACTAGGCCTTGATGGAGCCCAAATAGATTTTAGGAAACAGTAACTGAATTATTATGCTGACGTATTTTTTCTTGTTTTAAATTTTATTTGACGGAGAATTGTTTTTTGAAGTTTAACAGGCAGGTATGGAAAGGATGGAAGAGTATGCAGAGGAGGAGTCTCCAGTTACTGAAACAGGAAATCTACCAAGAGATCCTATACCATAGGATCTAACTACCAATTCTTCATAATTGTTACAAACTGTAAAGGACCTAAAAACTGAAATGGAGTCTGTAAAGCGAGAAAATGAAAGGATTCTGAGGGCTCAATAAGAGCTTAATCAGAACCTAACTAAGAAATTTCAAATTGAGGGCAGGGGTAGAAGAACCGAATCAAAAGATACCAGTCATCAACGTAAATCTAAAAAGATGAAACAAACTAAAACTGAAAGTAGTTTGTCTTCTAAAGTGTTTGGTGAACAACTAAATTACCATTCTACCAGTGACAGTAGTGATGATAATCAGTACACTAAAAAGAGGAAATACAAACCTTATGAGGAGATTTCCGGAGAATTCAAAAAGATAAAGCCACCAAACTTTAATGGAGAGACTGAGAAGGGGGAGGAAGCTAAATCCTGGTTATTTGGGATGAAGAAGTACTTCAAAATATATCTATTCTAACCAGTTAAAGGCTAGAATGGTTATATATAACCTCTCAGGAAAGGCTGACATTTGGTGGCAAGACTTGAAAAGAGTTAAGGGAATAAAAGAGAAAAATGTAAACTGGAGTACCTTTAAAAGGTATTTCAAAAATAAATTCCTGTCTGAGCAGTATTATGAGGAGAGAGCCAAAGAGTTTTATGAGCTGAAGTTAGGATCAATGACAATGAAGGGTTTTAATAGCAAGTTCTTAAGTCTACTTAGGTATGTAACATACATTGTAGATGAGAAAACAAAGGTACATCGATTCTTTAGTTGTCTGCCTTATCATATTAAAGATAGCATTCAATATGATAACCCAAAGACCTTGGAGGAAGCTATGAGAAAAGATAACTTTTGTTTTGAGCAGAGTCGAAAGAATGAAAGCTTGGCCCACTGGAAGGCTAAGAAAAATAATAATCAGTTTGAACAAAAGAAGAAGGATTTTGTGCCTAATAGAAATTTTAAGAATAATAAGGCCAAAAATTATCCTAATAACAAGAACTTCCAAGGAAATAAGAACAATACACCCAACAACCAGAACAATCCTAAAGGTAAGGAATTTGCAAATAATCAAGGAAAATTTTCCAAGAACTTTGAGCGCAAAAATCCTATCAGGTGCTGGGAGTGTAATGGCCCACACTATGCTTCAGTCTGTCCAAAACAGAAGAAGGCTGTTAGCAATATTCATACCATGCAGGAGGAGATGATCGTTGGGGAACTAGCAAGAAGCATGCCTAGAATCAACGCAGCCTTGGAGAACCGAAAAGTTGAATATTAGACTTCCATGGTGGAAGTAGAAGGTATGATAAATCAGACCCCTGTAACTATTTTGATTGATCCAGGAGCTAGTCTCAGTTATATTGCACCTCAAATAGTAGAAAAATGTAAATTATCTCTTGAAAAATTTGAGAATTCATGGTTAGTTCAGTTGGCCATTGGTGCTATAAAAGAAAAGTAACTTGTTTTGTTAAAGAATGTGCAATAGTTATGGATAAATTTGAAACCGTTGTTAAACTTAATGTTTTGTCTCTTGGTTCTTATGATTTGCTGATTGGTATGGACTGGTTAGAACAACATAGAGTAATTCTAAAATGTTATGATAAAACTTTCACATGCTTAAACAGTGATGAAAAACTAGTAAGTGTTAAAGAAATACCTAGAAAAACCACCATAAGGCAGATTTCTGCCCTACAGCTTAAGAGAGTTGTTAGAAAGGGATGTAAAGCTTATGTAGTAACAATTACTGATGAGGAAAGTATAATTAAAATAGATAAGTTAAAATTCGAAGACATACCAGTCTTAAAAGAATATGTTGATGTATCCCCAGAAGAAATTCTGGGATTACCTCCGAAAAGAGAACTGGATTTCAGCATTGAGCTGGTACCAGGTGCAGTACCTAGCTCAAAGGCCCCTTATCGAATGAACATACTTGAACTTAATGAATTAAAATCTCAATTAAAAGAATTAATTAATAAAAAGTATATTCGACCAAGTGTGTCTCCCTGGGGGGCACCTGTCATCTTCGTCAAGAAGAAGGACGGAACTATGCGACTTTGCATAGATTACTGTCAATTAAACAAGATGACCATCAAAAATCGATATATGTTACCCCGCATAGATGATTTGTTTGATCAACTACATGGAGCCACAATGTTTTCAAAAATAGATTTAAGGTCTGGATATCATCAAGTAAGGATTAAAGATGAAGACATCTTTAAGACAACTTTTAGAACTAGATATGGTCATTACGAATTTGTCGTAATGCCATTTGGGCTTACTGATGCCCCAGTTGTTTTCATGTGTTTAATGAACAACGTGATGCATAAGTATTTAGATAAGTTTGTGGTTGTGTTTATCGATGACATTCTAATCTATTCAAAAACTGAAGAAGAACATAAAGAACATCTAAAAATTGTTTTGCAAGAGTTGTGAGAACATCAACTCTTTGCAAAGTTTAGTAAATGTGATTTCTTCAAGGATAAGATTCAGTATTTAGGTCACGTAGTGACCAAGGAAGGAATTTCTGTAGATCTTGAAAAGATAAGGGAAATTGAATATTGGCCGGTTCCTAAGGATGTGACGAGTGTTCGATCTTTCATGGGAATTACCGGTTACTACCAGAGGTTCATTGAAGGTTTTTCGAGGACATCAAATCCAATAACTTCCTTGCAGAAGAAGGGAAAGAAGTTTGACTAGAATAAAAAATGTGAAGAAAGCTTTAAAAAGTTAAAAACTTTATTAACCAGCGCACCTATTTTAAGAATAATAGATCCTAATAAAGAATTTGTAGTGTGCACTGACGCCTGTAATGATGGCTTAGGTGGTGTTCTGACTCAAGAAGGGCATGTTATTTCCTATGAGTCTATAAAGTTAAAAGTTCATGAAAAGAATTATGCAACATATGATCTGGAATTAGCGGCTGTAATACACGCCTTAAAGATGTGGCGACATCACCTAATTGGCAGAAAATTTGTTTTAATGACTGACAATAAAGGATTGAAGTATCTTTTAGATCAGCCAAATTTAAATGCCAGACAAGCTAGGTGGTTAGCTTTCTTAAAAGAGTATGATTTTGAAATTCAGCATATAAAATGTAAAGAAAATAAAGTTGTTGATGCATTAAGTAGGAATGCAAGGCTGAATTTTGCAACAACTATCAACACCTATGTTTCAAACTTAGATGAACAGCTTAAAGAAGGAATAAAACAAGATGAAAATTACCATAATTTGCAAGCTAAAGCTAAAGAAAATCCAACAGAAAACTTAATTAAAGGTTACAGTTTAAATAAAAAAGAATTTTTACTATATAAAGATAGGATGTATGTACCTAACGTACCTAAAGTTAAGCTGTTAATTCTGGATGAAATTCATAAAACACCATATTCAGGTCATTCAGGTTATCAAAAAACTATAACTATGTTAAGAAAAGAGTATTTCTGGCCAAATATGAAAACTGAAGTAGCAGAATATATTGCTAGGTGTTTTGAATGTCAACAAGTAAAAACTGAACATCAACACCCAGTTGGTTTGCTTCAGCCATTACCCATTCCTAGCTGGAAATGGGAGATAATTAGTCTAGATTTTATTACTGGACTGCCTAAAAATCAAAATCAGAATGATTCTATCATGGTAGTAGTTGATAAGTTAAGCAAAGAAGCTCACTTTATACCTATTAAAACTACTTATAAAGCTGCAAACATAGCTGATATTTTTCTAAAACAGATTTTTCGATTACATGGAGTACCGAAAGTCATAATCTCAAATAGAGATCCTAAGTTTACGGGAAACTTTTGGAAGTCTTTGTTTAAAGGGTTAAGCACCACATTAAATTTTAGTACTTCTTTCCATACTCAAACAGACAGACAAACTGAAAGGGTAAACCAAGTATTGGAAGATCTATTAAGAATGTATGTGAAAAACCAACCTGGTAAATGGGAGGATTATTTGCATCTGGTAGAATTTGCTTATAATAATAATTATCAGACATCAGCCAGATTTAGTCCTTTTGAAATTTTATATGGGCATAAATGTAATACTCCTATCTCTTGGAGTAATCCAGTAGATAGATTGGTATTAGGTTCAGAACTATTAAAAGAAATGGAAGAAATTATAAAACAAGTGCGGGGAAATCTTAAAGTGGCACAGGATCAGCAGAAAAGTCAAGCCAACTTAAAAAGAACTCCAAAGGAGTTTCAGGTAGGTGAATATGTGTTCATCAAGGTAAGGCCCAAAAAGAGCTCTTTGAGATTGGAGAGTTGTGAAAAATTGGCACCTCGTTACTGTGGCCCATTTGAAATTCTGTCTAGGATTGGACAAGTAGCTTATCAATTAGCATTACCACCTAATTTAAGAGTACATAATGTTTTTCACATTTCCGTTTTAAAGAAATATGTTCATGATGCTACTCATGTTGTTAACTGAAATGATATACAGGTGGAACCAGAATGAGATTTTCTGGTGGAACCGGACTGTATCCTCGGGAGGAGGGAGATTACACTTCGGAATCGCACCATTGGATAGGTGAAGGTGCAATGGAAGCACCTTAGTCCAGAGGAAGCCACCTAGGAATTGGAAAGTAAAATGCGAGATGCATATCCAATTCTGTTCCAGGGGAATTTTGAGGATGAAGAATAAATAACATCGAGGACGATGTTATATTCTAAGGGGGTGTGTATGTCACATGCCCCAATTTTGCAAAATAATATTACCTTATTTAATTTTATTCCAAGACATTATGTTAAATTTTATGCGAAGTTATAAATGATGACTCAACAGAGTCAAGGATATTGAATGTAATTTTGAATATTTTAATTATAAATAAATAAAAATGGAGACAACAGCTTGGGAAAGCTGTTAAAAAGAGTGTTACTGGTCAAGTTGGTGGAGGAGACTGGGTGGAGAGCAAATAGACAAGTGGCAGCATCCTCAAACACTTCCAATGTTGCAAGTGGCAACCTCCCTACATTTGGGGTCATGATCCCCCAAGAAAGTGGGATCAGAGCAGGTGGCTCAATTAATGACAACTAACCCAAAAAAGACCTAGGCAATCTTAATAAAAAAATCCCATTGAAGAGAGCTGAGGCTGCTCATTCCAAGAGGAGAATCATTCAGGTGAATGTACTTCAAAGCATTTCATTGGAAAGGGAATTTGTGGAAGGTGTTTGAGGGGTAAACTGCAAAAAGTGATCTAGTGTAGCTATTCAGCTGAAGGATCTTGCTGCTGAGTGCAGAGTTAGTACTGAGCCATTGGAATAGTATTTTGTTGCTTGCTCCACCAATTCTCAACCAAGGAGACCAAGAACAGGCTCGGGGGTCCTGAGAAGACGTTGTTTGAGCACTCTCCAGGAGTTGGTCAGGAGGAACGGCCTCCCAACGTTGTTTTCATCCATCTTTAAACAGGTTCTATAGTCTTTTATTTACTGTGTTAAAAGTTTATATTTGAGAATGAATGATTAATGAATGATTACATGTTTTGTAGTGAACTGATAGAGCTAGTAACCCTTTAGTTATTTGAATATTGAATCTGTAATTGATGAAAATAATCCTAACATGTGTTTTTCCCCGTCTAGAATAGACCAGACCGTACTCTAGCACAGGAAGTGTGTTTAAAATAGATGAATATATGATAGGAATCTAGAATGAGTAAATGTATTATGCATTTCATTATATCAGTGTAACTTATTTCTGTATGAAGACTATTATCAGCAAAGAACAATAACATGTTCTTATATGTTCTTGTTAACCAGATTATGTAGGTAAGTACATCAGAAAAATAAATAGAAATAACTCAGCACGGGTAGAAGGATCTTCTTTATAAATACTCTAATAGGAAATATATTATGCTATATACAGTATCTTATTCTTTTTATTGAATTTAAATTATGCAAGATGGTAATATGTGCCATGTCACATGTTTATTTTCCTTGTATCATACTTATTAACCTGTTGCTTATGCAGTAGAAGAAATAAAGCTAAACTACTTGTTTACTTTCAGTTCAAACAAAGGTATCAGATACTGTATCTAGTTTACTAGAATTCATAATAGTTTTAAAAAAACTAACAGATACTACTAACTCAAGATAGTGATATGAAAAATAATTATGGTATTAAGATAGAAAATATAAATACTTAGTTTAATTAATTATATTGTTAACTAACTAAGAGAATTAGTTACTATAAATCGAAAGGGTTTTGGAAAAGAATTATTCTTTTATTTAAAAAAAACAAACACATTACTAAATTAATGTTTACGAGTAATCCTACTAAAACCCTAGATAACAATTCAAAAAAACAACAAGAACTTAATAAATTAACATTGCATGTCTATGTAAGAACTGTACTGCAAATACTAACAGGTTTATCTTTCTACAAAAGAGAACTATAGGGTCGAACCCTAGTTTAATAATACCCTTGTTCTAATAAAAATAACCAAGTCATAATCTAGTGGTTGGATTTTATGTACAAACATAAGCAAATAAATTGTTACAGATTTGTCACAGTCTTATTTAAATACGTGTATGCACAAATTCAAGCTTAAGTATTTATATTATATACAGATAATAGTATTACATAAATAATATCGTTTATAAATTAACAATTGTTTAAACAAAATGAAGGAATCTTAAATTAAGAACCAGATTTCAATTCATTAAACCCTAACCTGAAAATCCTTGAGTACTGAAATGGTTTAAAATTCTTTTAGCAGTAATCTAATCTATTTAATAAACAATACAAAAAATATCTTTTTACAAGTTAAATAGGGTTAAAACCCTAGCTCGTAATTCTAACCTGAAATTACTCTATTTTCTTTAAAATATACAAAACCATTACACTAGTAACCCAAGATAAGCAGTAAACTTAGTTATTTTTATATAACCATTAAAAGAAAATTTTAAATTCATTTACACATAGATAAAATACAAAAACATACAGGAGAACAAACTTAACTTACAGACAGACTGTCTTAAGTTATTTACATTATATCCACGAGCCCGAAGGCTGAATGTAAGTCAAAACTTTACCAATATACAAAAATAAACTCAGCAAAAATCTGAATACCCATATCTTGTTATGGAGTATGGATAGTATAAACATATTATTACAAAACTGTAAGTTCAACCCTAATACAAGAGGAGAGTTTCATAAGTTACAGCTTAAAGCCAGAGTCACCTTGCGACAAGCAAGGGTTTTAACCAAAACAAAAACTATAAAAATGAAGCACAACAACCCAATACTGGGTGTAACGCGGATGAAACCTTTTCCAACTGCAAGAGTCTCTACAAGCATGGGAAACCTTATTTGAAACCGGATCTTACCATGAACGATTCGTGGAGCCATTTATACAGCACGACGGTCAACCTTGGAGACGAGCCAACCTGCATTATAAAGAACCAAAGCTAATTAAAAATTAGAAACCCTTATAGAGAGAAGAACAATAAACAACCTTAGCTCTCAATTATTATTTTTACTCACCTTTAACTGGAAGTGAAAAAGATGGAGCCCCGGACGAACAGTAACACCACGACCAATGCTAAAATGAGCCAAACCCTCATTCTCGTCAAGGATGGAGACGACGGGACTCTGGTGTTTTTCACAACTATCAGTAGAGGTGGGGGTATGCCTGAGAAAAGGCTGTGAAGAAGACAATTAGCATTGATTCGAACTGTTACTAGCATACAAGCAGGAAAACTAAACCCTATGATGAAGGAACTTTGTAATAACATACATTAAGCTCAAGCTTTCACCCAAGACAGACCACGACAGAGGAGCAGCTAAAAGGAGTTTTCAAGCGGTCGTAAAGCCATATACAAGGAAGGAAGTAAACTCTGAGCAAAGTAAAGAAAACACAGAGGAGGGGAGCAATAGAATCTAGCTCAAGGGAGTAAGCCATGATAAAATCCAGCATTGGAGCCTCTGTAGCTATCTGCAACTCATGGCCGCCATGGGAGCCTGTAGAGCAGCCCACAGAGCCAACGTAAATGTCAGAGATCGAATGAGCCAAGGGTTAGGGTTAAAAACTATTTATGCAACCAGTGCATGGCCAAGAAACTTCCACGTGGTCGCATCAATATAATCATGTAGTCGGTCAACTTTCCATAGTCACCTGCATTTTCATAACAATAATTTAATCACCCAATGTTTTCATCAAATAACTTATGATCTCTATAATTTTGCATGGGATTCACATATCATGATAATAGTTTAAACATTTGGTACATAGCTTGTCATTGGCATGGGTTTGCAACATTATCATAGCATTGACTTAATACATAACATAATCCTTAGTCTCATAACCCAAAAGAAATACATTATATACTTTAACAAATACCAATGTTATGAGATATCGCTAGTAAAAGCTAGTGAGGATTATGTTTCCTTTTACATAGTATTTTATACTAATGAGTATCGTGGGGAGACATTACAAAATTATATTAACATTATCGTTAGTTATATGCATAGTGTATATGGGAGTATTAACCCCTTTTGATTTAGTTACAAACCATCAAAGCTTATAGTAATATCATCATTGTGAAATAGGGTGTAATAACTAAGTTGTTACCTATAGTAATTTAGGATAATTTATAAAATCATTGACTTATAAACAGTCAAGTTAATGGTGTAAGAATAAGTATCTTTTAGTTCCAGTTCTTTTCATGGTGATGTAAATAATTACATAGCTTTCAACTTGTGTAATTTGCATAGTGTCGTTTGGGGTAGGATCATAAGTATTATGCAAATGTAACACTAATAAAACTTTTATGTCGATAAACAAATAGTTTATGCACATTTTTAAATCTTAAAAACTAGCCAAGTTTTGATAACAAACTATGTAATGGCAAAGTGAAATGTAAGAACATTTCCCTATGAACTCTTTTACTTAATACAGATCCATGAGATCTTATCTTAGACGTTGTGGGAGTTTCTCATTACTTGGAGTATAGTTTTACATTCTTACCAAATTACTAAGGTTAACATAAGATTAAAAGATTTGCTCGATAAGAAAAACACCAACCTTGGAAGTTGTTCTTAGATAGAACCTAATACAAGAAATGTAATATAAAATTGCTAGGGTATGCATTTTTGAAAATAAAGAATATCAAGCAGATAAAATAAATTGCATAGAACCAAAGGAAGTAGTACTGCCACCACATACTCTATAGAAAGAAATACAATCATCTGAACTTCGTTTACTATAGCAATAGAAGAAAACAAACTGTGTTACCTTACGGAAGTAGGTTGGATTACAGCAGCTTATAATCTAAGCTTTCTAATTGAAAATAGAAATATTGCAGGATGCTTTATAAATTTAAAGACGAAACTCGGTCATTTATACATGTAAACCTGTAAGAACAAATAATCCATCTGCGTTAGCATAAATGCTGAGTAAGCCCCGAAATTCAAAGTCATTTTCCACCTACTGTCATAAATAGAACTCATCAGTAAACCAAATATAGAATTAATGCGCAAGATAAACTTAATATTGTGTTAATAAGAAAACTGCTGAGTTAACATAATTGAGTTTTATGCAAATTAATCTATTAATTGTTTCTCTTTTTGCTAACCGTTAACTGTTAATAAATTACAGTCTTAGCATTTTATGTTATTTCAAAATTTTAAATTTTTGTGAAAATTTGGGATTTTGACAAAGCTCCTTCTGGTAACCAAGGGATATTTAATTTCTTAAAAATTTCTTCATCATCCTCTTTATGCTGCTCTATTATTGTTACAGGAACCTGTTTAGAATTATCTCCCTTAAAACTGAAATCTTTGAACTGTTCTTTAACTGTGTTCTTCATTCGAGAAGGCTTCTCAATCATTGAATCTTCTCTCTTATTCTCTTCCTGCTCAGATTGGTATTCATCTTCTTTTAAATTTTCTTGAGATGAGGAATATTCTGAGTCAATCACAGTAATCTTTTCCTTAGCCAATTTTGGATTCAAAAGTTTTTTCATATTCAATCTTACTTTATCCTTTGGTCTCGTTTTAGGCCTCCAATTTGATTCACCCAACATTGCATAAGATTTGCCTCGAAATTTTAGACTGGATATTAGTACTCCTTCCTTTTTAAATCCAACCATAGAGTTTCCCTTAGTTTTCTCACTAGGAACTTGTATGTTCTCTTATTCCATATTGGCAGGGATAGAGACATCTGTCATATTTCCCTAGATATCATGATATATAGATAAAGCTTAACTGATTCCTTTTCTTCTGGCTGTTCTAATACTGTTTCATGTACTTCTTTCAAACCTTCAGAGATTTCCAACTGATTATCTTCATCAATCTTCTTTTTCTCTCCACCTACAGGCTCTTTAAGTTTCTGTACGGAAGACTCTACTTGAGTAGTCTCTTCTACTGCTTCGGAAATGACTTCCTTCTTCAATTTTTTAACTAGGCTGTGTGATTTATTCATTTGTCTCTTTTTTTACTAGTCCTCCTTTTCACTTTGAAACCCTGACCAGAACAAAAAGTAATACCAAGTCTTACCTTTTTTCTAGAGCACGGTATTAATGATCAATTTTATCAATCCATGGTGGAAGATAGACTGTTTAGTATGATCCTGATGTTCCCTTATCCTACTTGACATATTCTGCAAGCTTTTTATGAAGAAAAAGGGGAGATTCATCTTTGACTCCTGACTCAAGTGTTGTAGAAATATAATGTGATATTTAAAAACAGAAGCATATATACCCTCACAGGTTACATAACTATGCAAAATCTTAATAGGCTCCCTCCATTCAGGCTTGAAATTCTGTATATGCACCCCCTTGCCCCAATCTGCTACAACATTAGGCAACAATAAATTCTCTGAATTAAAGGTAAATGGCACTTTCTTGAACCAAAACTCACCCTCGTCAGCTATACCTGTGGATTTTGCTATCAACTCTCTAGTTAACTAAATTTTTAGGGTATTAAACAGGACTGTATCTTTCTCTAACCCTTGAGCGAACCCATATGAAACTTTTGAATGATAACCATCAATTTTTTCAAAATATTTAAACCAACCTTCTTTTTGAAACATTTTTGCACATTTAGGAAAAATTTTAGCCCATGCCATATCCGAAGGCTCAACCGTGTTAGTCTTGCCACTTCTCTTCATTTTCTGTACTAAACCCTAACTATTTTTTCCTTCAGAAAATAGTTAAAACTATTTCAAAAGTATCTTATTACAACAATAGACTAAAGGCTGAGAAAATTAAGACCATAACTTGAAATTTCTCAATTACCCTTATCCATACTAACCCTCTATTAATACAAATTAGGATTCATTTAATGCTTTCCGGATCTTATGGCATACCTGCCACCATGATGGTTCGTAATGCCAAAAATTCACAACCATGTCCTCATTCACATCAGACAGGTCTCCACAGTTCATCTTTGATATCCACGATTACACCCAAGCCATTAAATAATTTACCATGATCTTCTCAGCATCATGTATTCCTGTCAAATTCACCATTCATTCTGAACGAACTCTGTGGATGTGCTATCATTAAAGTTTGAAAAACTTCCAATCTTCGAGACTCAGGACAGCTGTGATTTTACCTGCGTAATATTTACCCTATTTTGTGCATTTTTCATAATCATTGGAAGGTCCATACACGTAGCATTTCACCTTTTTACAGATGTTAAAACTCCATCATTTGCAATTTTGAACCACCAACAAGCTCATATTATGATTTTTTGAGTGCCCCGATTTTCTTCTAGCGCTCTAGTTCACGGTTCCTCGCCTTTGCGCTACAGGAATCTGTCTGACATACATTTGTGACAAATGGCTCCAAAAGCAAGGCTTGAGCAATATAATTCAACTTAGATCAAACCTTATGATAGATTCTTTTGACTTCTTAGAAAAATATACACCTAATAAACCCATCAAAACTATAAAACTAACAAAATTAAATCAAATAAAAAATAAATGACATGGAATCAAATAAAAAATGTGTTTATGATTTTAATACCCCAAAACCAAACTCAAAATCAAAAGAAATATGAAAATCAATGCTTCAGAAAAAACATGTAATCTAGAAACAAAAACTAGATATAACATCTGGCTCCTGCTGCGAGATGAAGTCCTCCTTGTGAGGCTTCAAGAACTTGTACACTAGTGCTTTTTGTCATTAAACTAAACCTATCTGCTACTCTGTAAAACATCCATTGGGCTATGGAGTCTTTATTCTATCACTGTCACACCGATATACACAATGAAATGACAAGTTTCTTACCTTCAATAGCTGTAAAAGTGTTTGAGGAACCTTCCATTTACTGGATTGGGTAATTCCTCACCTTCCAAAATCTGCAATATGAAGGTATTTTTCTCCAGGATCTTAAGAACTATGAAAGGACCAAACCACAAACTATTAAACTTTCCATGCTTACCTTTCTGTTCCTTTCTAGCATCCCACCTCAGTACCATATATCCATAAGAAAAAGTATTTTCTTTTATACTCTTATCGAACCTTTCCTTAATCTTCCTTCTTTGTATTTGAGCTTTTTCCTCCACAGCTTCATGCTCCTGGTGTAATTCAATCAGTGCATAAACTCTTCTTTGAATATCACTTGTTTCTTCTAGACTATCTTGGAAGAATTTCATCACTGGAATACCTAACTAAACTGGAAAAACAACCTCAGTGCCATATACCAATTAAAAGGTAGAAGTTCCAATTGCTTTCTTAGTTGTTATCATGTCTTCCCAAAGTGCATATTTTAACATGGAATCCCAGGACCTTTTGTTTTGACTCAACAACTTCTTAATGCTTTGAACAAAATTTTTATTACTGGATTCTGCCAACCCATTCCCTTGAGGATAATAAGGTGTTGAATGCTTAAGGACAATCTCGTTTTGTTCACAAAATGAAACCATAGCTTTAGATTTAAAGTCTTTGGCATTATCAGTTAGTAACTTCTTTGGACAGCCAAACCTGCTAAGGATATTTTCCTGAAATAAACTGATTGTCACCTTATCAGTGGCATTTCTGGTTGGGATGGCTTCTACCCATTTAGTGAAAAAATATGTAGTTGGAAGTATCCATCTATGATGTCCTGAAGATGCAAGGTTTATTTCACCTATGAAGTCTAAACCCCATTGTTGAAAAGGGGTATTGACTACAATGGGTTTCAATGGTAAAGACATGAGCTTTTGTTTACCAACAAACTTTTGACAAGAAACACAAGCTCTAACCTGTTGATACACATATGAAGGCCAATAATATCTAGACCTCAGAATTTAATATGCAATCACCTTCCAGTATTTGTTTCCCCCACAAGATCCTTCATGTGATTCTGAAATTACTTTCTCAATTTCTAATTTGTCTAAACATCTAAGCGGAACACCTCCTGGATCCTTCCAATACAGCTGCTTATCTACTAAACAGTATTTAGTAGCTTTTAATTCCAATGACCTAACTGCCTTTTTGTCTAGATGTTCAAGGCTTTGCAAATACAGTAAGAAATGAACAATGTTTGCATACCATAAAGATTTTGCATATTGCTCCATAATATTTTCCTTCTCTTGTTCAACTTGTAATTCTTCTTGTATGGGTTGTTCTGCCATCAAATGAAGGCCTAAAGCTTCATAGTTTGAATCATCCAATAACTTTGCTAGACCTTGTCCTTTCACCAGCTTTGTAGGCTTGATTTCTACATCATACTCCATTATCTTAGCAATCCATTTTCCTCATTTCCCTTCACTATCAGGCTGAGTCAAAATATCTTTAATGGCAGCATTGGGAACATAAGCAACGACCTTTGAATGTAAGACATAAATTCTGAAAAACTTTAAATCTTTTACCAGTGAATAAGTTTGTTTCTCCAAGGTATTTTACTTTAAATATGAATCACTAAGAGTCGTGCTAAAAAATGCAATTGGCTTCTCCAATCCTTCATCATTTTTCTGTAACAAAACAGCTGCTATTGTGTCCTATGATGCAAAAGAAAAAGTTAGAAAATATTTGGAAAAATCAAGGCTTACTAACACCGGTGCTTCTGTAAGAGCTTGCTTTATCTTCTCAAATGAATTCATGGCCTCTATTGTCCATTTGACTTCCTGATCTTTCTTCAACATAGCTGTTATCTATTTAATAGTTTCAACAAAATTTGGTATAAACCAGCACAGAAAATTAATTTTTCCAATAAAAGATTGCACATCCTTCTTACTCCTAGGAAAATTGATTTTCATAATGGCCTTGACTCTTTATGTATCAATTCTAATCCCATCAGCTAAAACCAAATGTCCTAATAGCTTACCCTCTTGTACAGCAAAATGAGATGTTTTTGTATTAAGTGACAGTCCATACTTTCTACATTTTAAGAAAGTTTGTTTGAGGTGCTTTAGATGCTATTCATCCGACTATGAAAATATTGTGATATCATCCAAGTAGATTACAACAAACTTTTCCTTCTCCCCAACAAAGGCTATATCCATAGCCCTTTGAAAGGTGGCTCCAACATTCATCAATCCGAATGGCATTTTTTCATACATGAAAGTACCCCAAGGGATAGTGAAGGTTGTCTTTTCTCATTCATCTGGGTGCATTGCAATCTGGTTATACCCAAAAAATCCATCCACCATTGAAATTCTTTGAGCACCCACTACCTTCTGCAATATTTGCTCAATTTTTGGCAACGGGTAATTATCTTTTAGTGAAGACCTATTCAGATTACGGAAGTCTACACATGACCTTATTTCTACATTCTTTTTTTCTGATAGGAACTAAGTTTTCTACCCATGAAGAGTATCTAAGAGGAACAATGATTTTTGCATCCAATAATTTTTTAACCTCTTTTTCTATAATAGGAATGAAGGCAGGATTGATTCTCCTCAATTTCTGTCTAAATGGTTTTACATTAGGCTTCAAAGGCACTTTATGCTGAATGATACTAATGTCATAAGTTTTTAAATCTTCATATGACCCAGCAAAAATATCAACATATTCTTTCAACAGTTGAATGTACCTTTCTCTTTGCTACACTGAAAGTGCCTTGAAAATATTCACTATCGTGGGATGCTCCTTTGTACCAATATTACAATCCATTACATTTTCTACTGATCACTGCATAGCTGGTTTCAAAGGAAGGTCATTTTTTGAAAAAATTCTCTCAAGAGGAACCAAACCTTTGGGAATAAAATTACCTTTCAGCTTAATAATTTTATGACCAGTAATTTCATTTTCAGCATACTCCTCTGCATTTTCGGTTCCATCTTCCTGCTCCTAATCAATTAAAGAATTAGAGAACTCACCAGTCAATTCTAAGAATCTCCTAATCTCCAAGTCATCTTCAAAAACTCTCCATTGTTTGATATTATCAGGAACTGAAGGTCTGTACCTGACTTCTATATGATACTTTAAATGAGTTGTTTTTGGAATCTTAAAATGAGTAGCTGCTAGAGCAACTGAATCAGCAGTTTGGTTATGAAATCTGGGAATATATGAAATATTAAATGCTATAAATAAATTATCTATCGTGTCCCAAAATTCATTCCTATACACCTTCAACAAATCCTATTTTACTTGATACTTGTCCCTTACCTGTCGGACAACCAATTCGGAGTCGCATAAATAAAAAATTTCTGAATGCCCAGGTCTTTTGCAGCATTTAAACCCAACAACAATGCCTCATACTCTGTTGTATTATTTGTAGTGATAAACTCCAATTTGTACATCAAACTTACTAATTCACCACCAAGGGAAATCAACAGAATACCTGCTCCTGCTCCCTCCTTGGATGAGGATCCATCAAAATACATTTTCCACAACTCATCTTTTTGTTCTACAAAATGCTTGACTGGTGTTTCCTTCTCCACCTGTAACATACCAGCTATATTTTCATCACTGAAGTGCAACATGCAAGATCCCAAATCCTTTTCTACAGCATATAAAGGATGATTTGTTGGATTCCTATCATCAATAACAATATAAGCAAACTGCAATTCTCTATACAACCTCCTATTTTCACCTTCAAAAATAGGAATTGTTGCATATGTCAAATCCATCTGCAAGGTACCCCCTACCTTCTTAGCCCAAGACCTAGAAAGTAAGATTCCAAATTTAGGAGCAATATCTGCCACCACAACATCTATGATGACACTCTTCATGGGTAACTATGTTAAATTTACCACCATATCTTTAATTACTGCCAAACATTTAAGAGCCCTAGAATAAAAAGCATATAAATCCTGATAGGGTTTTGTGATACTTAACCCTAAATCCTCCATAATTGCCTTAGGCATCAAATTGTGTGAAGCCCCAGAATCAAGTAAACAATTGTGAATCATCTGATCATGGACAGTCAATGTTATATAGAAAGGTGGAGATAAACTTGAATCCTTTTCAGTTTTGTCAGCTAATGTAGAACCAATGCAAATTCTAGGATGTTCTTCTTGTAGGTTTACTGTATCTGATGATATTTGATTAGTTCTTGAACCCATCATTTTCAAAACTGAACTCTTATAACCGAGATTTTTTATCAGCTCAGTGAATGGCATTGAAATTTTAATTTTGCACAATTCATTTTCAAAATTAAAATTCTGCTGATTCTTATTTACTTCTTCAACTTCAATCACCTTTTCTGGATGACCCTGATCTTGCCCTTTTTCTTGTGTTTGACTGTCTGATTGCTTAGGAGGAAGAATTGTTTTCTTTCTAGGGTTTTGTACAACCTACTTTGGTCATGACCTTAAACCAATAGTCCTTTTGGGTTCAAAATGGCATATTTCTGCTATTATATCACAACCTAAATCATTTTCTGTCTGAAAAATATTTACATCATAACATTCCGAATTTAAATAATCTTCTTCAGTTAAAAAACCTTCTGTCAATAACTCTGCAACATGATTTATGTCCAGATTTGTATCTTCATATTGCTCATCTTCCTCTGATTCTCCTTCATCAATAACATTGTTTTGAATTGGTGGCGGAACCTTCTGATCTTCATCTCTTCTCTCCCTTTGTATATCATTATTCCTTATTTCTCTGGGAATAAACCTAGGTGCAAACTGACGTCTAAACTGATTAGGATTATTAGGGTTTCTTTCCCCTTCTTGAGCAGGCCTGTTTGTATTCTTATCCAATTCCAATTTGGTTAATTTTGTTGTCATAATTTTGACTAATTTTTCCATTTCATCAATTTTTCTATCAGCTGATTGCGATGTTGAAACTACTGGAGCACCCTCCTTTTTACCTTTTCTGTCATAAGTTTGTTGATCTGAATTTACTTTTAGTCTATTAGAAGCTAGAATATTTGATTCTACCTCTAATGTTGCTTCTTGCATGTTCAATAGACTGACTGGTCTTCTTTCTCTCAGGTGTAAAGAAAATTCATGATCAAAAGAATTTGCATAGGTAAGTTTTGCTGAAGTTTTGGAAGGTTTGATTTCTGCCAGAATTCTACCATACATCTTGTTAAATCTTTTAGAAAAGTATGCAGTGGTCTCATCCTTTTTCCTCCTTAGGGCTCCAAATTCTGTGATATAGTATGTATGATCCTTGGTATCACCCCACTGCCTCATGAAAACATCCTGAAGTTCCTCTATTAAGGCAATCGAGTTTGCTGGTAACTCTTTGAACCACTTCCTAACCTCCCCATCCAGGTTTTGCACAAACATTCTCATCCATACATCTTTTGATTCAATTTTTGGTTATCTACATAACTGAGAAATGCATTCCAGTGTTCCTCAGCTATTGTCTCACCTTGCCCACTGAACCTAGGCAAGTACTTTTGATAATCTCCTCCAGGGAGAGCATTTAAGGGCTGAGGAAGGACTAGTGGAGCATACCTAGCTGCCACCATCATATCCATCATATCCAATGGAGGTTGCAGAGCTACCATTGTGAAACTACTAAGGTTTGTTGTAAGCAAAGATTTGTTTACTTGACTGGTACTAGGCTGAAAAAGGCTTTTTCTCATTTTGAAATGGAACAATGGAATTTTTCCAGGAGATTGATTTTTTTCATTTTTAAAGGATCGAGGATCAGTAAAGATTTGAAAACTGCTAAGAGGTGTAGAAGATGTTAACTAGGATGGATCTTGTTTTTTTTATTTGGAAAATGAGAAGGTTGACAATAGGTCAAATTGATTAGGGCCACATAAAGATAGGGATGACTATGATTTCTTATTTTTCCTAGCTTCTTTCAATATTTGCTCTGCGTCTGAGAAACCCAGGTGTAATGGTGAAGTAGGTCTAGCTCTTGTCCCAACCTTCCTAGAAGCCACTGTGAAAACTGTCTGGTGAAAAGTAGTCGAAATGATTTGCTGGTTTTGTCCACCTCTCAAAACCAGTTGAATAATAAAAACCCAGGGAATGTATTCTTTAGCTTCGTTCCCAGCAGTGGCGCCAAAGATATTAGTTCCATAAATTGTTCCAGACTACTAGAAGAACAAGCCAACACAATCTCTAAAATAAAATAAACTAAAACTATCTTTTTGTATTGCTTTTGGTCTGAAATTTTCATAAACAATAGGGTAACATAAAAACAAGCTAAAACAGGTACTAAATCATATAAAAATCAGGGATTGAGATGAACCATATATAACAAATAAACCAAAACACACAGATAAAGCTAACTGGGTTTCACCCACAACCTACAAGCACTTCATGAATAAGACATTAGACATGAAATGAAATTGCACATTGAGTGATTAAAAAAATCATAAATGAAACCATCAAATGAAAATAATATGGGCTTATCAGTGATATATATCATAAACAGTCATGAAATTTACATAAGAGTTTGGATCTTAGCTTGACATAGTAGCTTTTGAGCCTCCCCTTGCAAAAAAATTGAACCCTCCTACTATATCATTCCCTTCTATTTATACTTGTTACATCTCAAAAACATTTGCTTCATTTCCTAACTAACTTTAGGTCAAGTCCTTGAACTGCAAAAAACAGTTACTTAACTACATAACTAAATTCTAGGTGTAGCTCTCGAAACTACTACAAAATGACTGCTTTACAAAATATACTATTTATCTTTTACAAAAATTGATTATATGACACCTGTCAGAAATGATCTTTTAAAGATCTTTGGCTGCTTCAGCCAAAAGTGCTATCCCCTCCAGCGATTGTGTTTTTCTTCTGGTTCTTTGCTGCTCAGCTTCTAGGTCTTCAACTCTTTTTGATAGTTCTTGATTCTGCTGAGTTAAATCTTGGATCTTCTGCTCCAACTCTTCACACATGTTTTGCGTCTGCCTTTTCCTCTTCAATGCTTCTTTTGAAACCACAATCAACTCCCGATAATGGTTGGTAATATCCTCAATATCTTCTCTTAACCTTATATTTTCCATTAATAATCCTTCATTTGTTTCATTCAGACAATCTATTTGGTACTTGTATTGTTTAAGACTTTTCTGAAGATTTTCATTCTCTGAATCTATGACTTTCCCTTCTTGAAATGAAGAAGCTCCTTCTGGTAACCAAGGGATATTTAATTTCTTAAAAATTTCCTCATCATCCTCTTTATGTTTCTCTGTTACTGTTACAGGAACCTGTTTAGAATTATCTCCCTTAAAACTAAAATCTTTGAACTGTTCTTTAACTATGTTCTTCATTAGAGAAGGCTTCTCAATCACTGAATCTTCTCTCTTATTCTCTTCCTACTCAGATTGGTTTTCATCTTCTTTTCAATTTTCTTGAGATGAGGAATCTTCTGAGTCAATCACGGTAATCTTTTCCTTATCCAATTTTGGATTCAACAGTTTTTTCATATTCAATCTTAATTTATTCTTTGGCCTCGTTTTAGGCCTCCAATTTGATTCACCTAACATTGCATAAGATTTGCCCCGAAATTTTACACTGGATATTAGTATTCCTTCCTTTTTAAATCCAACCATGGAGTTTCCCTTAGTTTTCTCACTCGAAACTTGTATGTCCTCTGATTCCATCTTGGCAGGAATAGAGACCTCTGTCATATTTCCCTGGATATCATTGATATCTAGATCAAGCTTAACCGATTCCTTTTCTTCTGGCTGTTCTAATACTATTTCATGTACTTCTTTCAAACCTTCAAAGATTTCCAACTTATTATCTTCATCAATCTTCTTTTTCTCTCCACTTACAGGATCTTTAAGTTTATGTATTGAAGACTCTACCTGAGTAGTCTCTTCTACTGCTTCGGAAATGACTTCCTTCTTCAATTTTTTAACTAGGCTGTGTGATTTATTCCTTTGTCTCCTTTTTTACTGGTCCTCCTTTTCGCTTTGAAACCCTGACCAGAACAAAAAGTAATCCCAAGTCTTACCTTTTTTCTGGAGCACGGTACTAATGATCAATTTTATCAATCCATTTTGGAAGATAGACTGTTTAGTATGATCCTGATGTTCCCTTATCCTACTTGACTTCTTCTGCAAGCATTTTAGGAAGAAAAAGGGGAGATTTATCTTTGACTTTTGACTCGTGTGCTGTAGAAATATAATGTGATATTTAAAAATAGAAGCATATCTACCCTCACAGGTTACATAACTCTGCAAAATCTTAATAGGCTCCCTCCATTCAGGTTTGAAATTCTGTATATTCACCCCCTTGCCCCAATCTGCTACAACATCAGGCAACAAAAAATTCTCTGAATTAAAGGTAAATGGCACTTTCTTGAACCAAAACTCACCCTCGTCAACTATACGTGTGGATTTTGCTATCAACTCTCTAGTTAACTCAAGTTTTAGGGTATTAAACAGGACTATATCTTTCTCTAACCCTTGAGCGAACCCATATGAAACTTCTGAATGATAACCATCAATTTTTTCAAAATATTTAAACCAGCCTGCTTTTTGAAACAATTTTGCACATTCAGGAAAAGTTTTAGCCCATGTCATATCCGAAGGCTCAGCCTTATTAGTCTTGCCACTTCTCTTCATTTTCTGTACTGAACCCTAACTATTTTTTCCTTCAGAAAATAGTTAAAACTATTTCGAAAGTATCTTATTACAACAATAGACTAAAGGCTGAGAAAATTAAGACCATAACTTGAAATTTCTCAATTACCCTTATCCATACTAATCCTTTGTTAATACAAATTAGGATTCATTTAACGCTTTTCGGATCTTATGGCATACCTGTCACCATGATGGTTCATAATGCCGAAAATTCACAACCCTGTCCTCATTCACATCAGACAGGTCTCCACAGTTCATCTTTGACAGACACAAGTACACCCAAGCCATTTAATAATTTACCACGATCTTCTTAGCCTCACGTATGCCCATCAAATTCGCCATTCATTCTGAATGAACTTTGTAGATGTGCTATCATTAAAGTTTGAAAAACTTCCAATCTTCGAGACTCAGAACAGCTGCGATTTTCCCTGCATAATCATTACCCTATTTTGTACATTTGTCATAATGATTGCAAGGCCCATACATGTATCATTTCTCCTTTTTACAGATGTTAAAACTCCATCATTTTCAATTTTGAACCACCAACAAGCTCATATTATGATTTTTTGAGTGCCCCAATTTTCTTGTAGCGCTCTAGTTCACGGTTCCTCGCCTTTCAGCTACAGGAATTTGTCTGACATACATTTTTGACAAATGGCTCCAAAACCAAAGGTTAAGCAATATAATTCGACCTAGATCAAACCTTATGATAGATTCTTTTGAATTCTTAGAAAAATATACACCTAATAAACCCATTAAAACTATAAAACTAACAAAATTAAGTCAAATAAAAAAGAAATGACATGGAATCAAATAAAAAATGTGTTTATGATTTTAATACCCCAAAACCAAACTCAAAATTAAAAGAAATATGAAAAGCAATGCTTTA
>LPNX010270967.1:58413-75077 GCA_001517045.1 Pseudotsuga menziesii
ATTTAAATACAGTGTGCATTCATATACTTCATGATTTAGCAATTTTAATAATATAACATTGACTACACTTTATTGGTATTTTGCAAAACTTGGACATAAATCTATTGGTATGGATTTAGGTATACTTAATCATTATAAGATTTCCATACTTATTTATATTAACAATAATTTCATTAATTATGGTTAAATTATTTTTACATTAATAATAATATTTCTTAAAATAAACCAAATAATTCTAAATACATAGCTTCCATTATCAAACACAACTAAACTTTCCTTAAAATATCATATTATGAACCACATCTCTTCTTTATATTTATTTCTTCCAAGTTCTTACAATCAAATGGACATTAATCTTAACATTGAATTAGATATCACCACGATTTCTAAAGAGCTCGTGGATTATGAATTGTTCTTTACTCTTTCATAAAAACTTACAACAAATTCTTATTGAATTTTTTATAATATAAGTTAATATTTCATAATAGATTTTTGTTTCATTTTAAGTTAATATTTCATAATAAAATTTTGTTTCATTTTGTTTTTTATGATTTTTCCAAAGGTTTCGAAATTGTAAATAAACAGTTAAATTGAAAACATATTCATTTTTAATTCAGATTCAGAAACTAATCCCATACTCATCAAATTCACAACTAATACCATACTCCTCTCACATATAAACTAAAATCTACTAATGGATATAACTTCATGTGATCTCAGATTTGGAACCATGGCCATCATATAAGGCAAAAGCCATAATTACTTTAAGAAGAATTGTCATTTTCTCAATCTCTTATATAAGTCTAACCATGTGCTTTGGTTAATTAATAACCTATGCTATGAAACTATGTTTTCCATGGGTTCATCACTTTAGATGTTGACTTTGTGAGCTTGTGGAATTTTTTTGAATAATGTGCATGGATGAAGTAAAGCCATAATTGCTTTGAGAAGAATTGTCATTTTCTTAGTTTCTTTTATATCATTCTAACCATGTGCTTTTGGTTAAGCAATAACTTATGTTAGGAAACTATGTTATGTTTTTCATGGTTTTCACTTTAGATGTTGACTTTGTAAGCTTGTGGAACTTTTCCTGAACACTGTATATTGATGAACTTCATATGTGATTGGATAGTTTCTTCCTTTTCCAACAACCTTAGTCACTTTTTGGTTTAGCATGCCCTCCCAATTAGATGAGGGGAATGACCTTTTGAAATCAATATTATGGAGGCATTATGGTTCCCATCTCATCTCCACTTAGGATCAAATGCCAATAGAATCTTAATCATGTTTGAGTGGTTAGGTTTTTAGGTGAAGAATATCCATTGAATTTAGATCTTGGCATCTTATATACCACATCATAGCCTAATGTAAACTAGGTTTGAGTACTTTTCCATTAGTGAAGCCTCTATTGTAGCTAGAACCATAATCCATAGTGATTGTTTGAGTACTAAAGGTGCCTTTCCTTAGGTTTTATAAATCAAACCTCTTTTGTAGCTAGCACCATGATCTCATAGTGATTGTGAGTACTAAAGGTGCCTTTCCTTGGACATTTTTAAATCCTTTTACAAGTTTATCTTTATAACTTTTATGTGAATTAATTTTTTTTAAGTTTAAGAGAGTTATTAACTAATCAAAATTATTACGTGATAGTTAAGTTTAAATTCAATAGATAATTATCATTATAAATTCTAAGTTAAATAAACTAAATTTAACTTTGAATATACCTCTCCTCCTTTAGACTACATCCTATACACCTTCCTTTTCCAAAACCTTTCAATCAATTCCTTCTAATAGGAAATAGGAAATAGAAGTTCTTTTCAATTTCTAGATGGATAATTTTACTTTGATTTCTTAGAGGGAGCTGAGTTGGCTGAGCAGTGATTAGAATTTAGTGATTTTCATTGTACTTATCAACTACTAAAAATGTTTATGCATATACTTTGCTAATTTCCTTTGAAATAACAGACTTTCCTGGGTTGACAATTAAATATTGAACACTCTACTAGTTAAGAAATTAATAGGTATATAGAGTTGCCAACAAGCATCCAAGAAGATCCAGAAGGTAAGAACCTCAAATGCATACCCCCCCCCCCTTTTTTGTGTGTGTGTGTTCCTCCTCTTTTCCCCATCAATAAGAAGCGAGGCTTCTTCCCACTTGATGAGCAGAGCCAGTAAACCTAACTGCTCTTCAAGACGGTTACAAGGTAGGTTAAGTTTTAGTTTTAATTAATATAAATGATATTAATCCAAAATGGAATGTGGTTTACAAGGGATGTTGCAAACCACGTGTATTTTTTTTCTCCATTACAACATGGTGTAGCAAAGGGTCTTTCAAACTCAACATGATGATTTCCTTTACCTCGTTGTCCATTTTTTCCAATCAACTTTGTTCACATATTTTGACTAGGTGACTTACATAATGATTCAAAGCTCCCTCTTGATCAAGATTAAATCCAAATTGAGTTTATAGAGATTAAATAATTTGATATCAAACTATTCAATAACCCCTAATTTCATATGTGGATTCCAGTTTATCAGCTAATGGATAACTGCCACTAAACATTACTTCATATCTTATCTAGTCTCAATCAGTACATTAAGCTATTCAATTGTTATCACCAAACTTGATACTAATCCTTGCATTTAACATTTGGGCCAAGTCTCCCTCAAAGAACTTTTAATTATAATACCACTTGGTAACACAACAAGCAAGCTTTGATACTATTTATTTAATACCAGAGTACATATTGTTATGATGCCACTTACTAAATTAACAAATTCCAATATTATTTATTAGATATTAGAGAATGTATTTCTTTGGCACCACTTGGTGCATTAATTGATGATTTCTATAGCCCAAGTGGGTGAAATGTATCACATATATAATGCATGTTGTTAGTGCTAGAAGTTGTTCCAGACTACTAGAAGAACAAGCAACACAATCTCTAAAATAAAATAAACTAAAACTGTCTTTTTGTATGGTTTTTGGTCTGAAATTTTCATAAACAAGACGGTAACATAAAAACAAGCTAAAATAGGTATTAAATCATATAAAATCAGAGACGGAGATGAACCATATATAACAAATAAACCATAACACATAGAGAAAGCTAACTGAGTTTCACCCATAACCTACAAGCACTTCATGAATAAGACATTAGACAGGAAATGAAATTGCACATTGAGTGATTAAACAAATCATAAATGAAACCATCAAATGAAAATAATATGGGCTTAGCAATGATATATATCATAATCAGTCATGAAAATTACATAAGAGTTTGGATCTTAGCTTGACATAGTAGCTTTTGAGCCTCCCCTTGCAAAAAACTCGAACCCTCCTACTATCTCATTCCCTTATATTTATACTTGTTACATCTGAAAAAAATTTGCTTCATTTCCTAACTAACTTTAGTCAAGTCCTCGAACTACAAAAAACAGTTACTTAACTACATAACTAAATTTTAGGTGTGGCTCTCGAAACTACTACAAAATGACTGCTTTACAAAATATACTATTTATCTTTTACAAAAATTGATTATATGACATCTGTCAGAAATGATATTTTAAAGATATTTGGATGCTTCAACCAAAAGTGCTATCCCCTCCAGAGCTTGTGTTTTTCTTCTGGTTCTTTGCTACTCAGATTCTAGGTCTTCAACTCTATTTGATAGTTCTTGATTCTGCTGAGTTAAATCTTGGATCTTCTGCTCCAACTCTTCACACATGTTTTGTGTCTGCCTTTTCCTCTTCAATGCTTCCTTCGAAACCATAATCAACTCCTGATAATGGCTGTTAAAATCCTCAATATATTCTCTTAACCTTCTATTTGCCATTACCAATCCTTCATTTGTTTCATTCAGAAAATCTATTTGGTACTTGTACTGTTTAACACTTTTCTGAAGATTTTCATTCTCTGAAATGAATAAGCTCCTTCTTGTAACCAAGGGATATTTAATTTCTTAAAAATTTACTCATCATCCTCTTTATGCTGCTCTATTATTGTTACAGGAAACTGTTTAGAATTATCTCCCTTAAAACTGAAATCTTTGAACTGTTCTTTAACTGTGTTATTCATTAGAGAAGGCTTCTCAATCACTGAATCTTCTCTCTTATACTCTTCCTGCTCAGATTGGTATTCATCTTCTTTTAAATTTTCTTGAGATGAGGAATCTTCCGAGTCAATCACAGTAATCTTTTCCTTGTCCAATTTTGGATTCAACAGTTTTTTCATATTCAATCTTAATTTATCCTTTGGTCTCGTTTTAGGCCTCCAATTTGATTCACCTAACATTGCATAATATTTGCCCCAAATTTTTACACTGGATATTAGTACTCCTTCCTTTTTAAATCCAACCATGGAGTTTCCCTTAGTTTTCTCACTGGGAACTTGTATGTCCTCTTATTCCATCTTGGTAGGAATAGAGACATTTGTCATATTTCCCTGGATATCATTGATATCTAGATCAAGCTTAACTGATTCCTTTTCTTCTAGCCGTTCTAAGACCATTTCATGTACTTCTTTCAAACCTTCAGAGATTTCCAACTGATTATCTTCATCAATCTTCTTTTTCTCTCCACCTATAGGCTCTTTAAGTTTCTGTACTGAAGACTCTACTTGAGTAGTCTCTTCTACTGCTTCAAAAATGACTTCCTTCTTCAATTTTTTAACTAGGCTGTGTGATTTATTCATTTGTCTCCTTTTTTACTAGTCCTCCTTTTCGCTTTGAAACCTTGACCAGAACAAAAAGTAATCCCAAGTCTTACCTTTTTTCTAGAGCACGGTACTAATGATCAATTTTATCAATCCATGGTGGAAGATAGTCTGTTTAGTATGATCCTGATGTTCCCTTATCCTACTTGACATATTCCGCAAGCTTTTTAGGAAGAAAAAGGGGAGATTCATCTTTGACTCCTGACTCAAGTGCTATAGAAACCTAATGTGATATTTAAAAACAGAAGCATATATACCCTCACAGGTTACATAACTCTGCAAAATCTTAATAGGCTCCCTCCATTCAGGCTTGAAATTTTTTCTATGCACCCCCTTGCCCCAATCTGCTACAACATCAGGCAACAATAAATTCTCTGAATTAAAGGTAAATGACACTTTCTTGAACCAAAACTCACCCTCGTTAGCTATACCTATGGATTTTGCTATCAATTCTCTAGTTAACTCAATTTTTAGGGTATTAAACAGGACTATATCTTTCTCTAACCCTTGAGCAAAGCCATATGAAACTTCTAAATGATAACCATCAATTTTTTCAAAATATTTAAACCAGCCTTCTTTTTGAAACAATTTTGCACATTCAGGAAAAGTTTTAGCCCATGCCATATCCGAAGGCTCAGCCCTGTTAGTCTTGCCACTTCTCTTCATTTTCTTTACTAAACCCTAACTGTTTTTTCCTTCAGAAAATAGTTAAAACTATTTCGAAAGTATCTTATTACAACAATAGACTAAAGGCTGAGAAAATTAAGACCATAACTTGAAATTTCTCAATTACCCTTATCCATACTAACCCTCTGTTAATACAAATTAGGATTCATTTAACGCTTTCTGGATCTTATGGCATACCTGTCACCATGATGCTTCGTAATGCCGAAAATTCACAACCATGTCCTCATTCGCATCAGGCAAGTCTCCACAGTTCATCTTTGACAGCCACGATTACACCCAAGCCATTTAATAATTTACCACGATCTTCTCAGCATCACGTATTCCTGTCAAATTTTCCATTCATTCTGAACTAACTCTATGGATGTGCTATCATTAAAGTTTGAAAAACTTCCAATCTTCGAGACTCAGGACAGCTGTGATTTTACCTGCGTAATCCTTACCCTATTTTGTACATTTGTCATAATGATTGGAAGGTCCATACACGTAGCATTTCACCTTTTCACAGATGTTAAAACTCCATCATTTGCAATTTTGAACCACCAACAAGCTCATATTATGATTTTTTGAGTGCCACGATTTTCTTGTAGTGCTCTAGTTCACGGTTCCTTGCCTTTGCGCTAGAGGTATCTGTCTGACATACATTTTTGACAAATGGTTCCAAAACCAAGGGTTGAGCAATATAATTCGACTTAGATCAAACCTTATGATAGATTCTTTTGACTTAGAAAAATATACACCTAATTAACCCATTAAAACTATAAAACTAACAAAATTAAATCAAATAAAAAAGAAATGACATGGAATCAAATCAAAAATGTGTTTATGATTTTAATACCCCAAAACCAAACTCAAAATTAAAAGAAATATGAAAAACAATGCTTTAGAAAAAACATGTAATCTAGAAACAAAAACTAGATATAACATCTGGCTCCTGTTGTAGGATGAAGTCCTCCTTGTGAGGCTTCAAGAACTTGTAGACTAGTGCCTTCTGTCATTAAATTGAACCTATCTGCTACTTTGTAAAACATCCATTGGGCTATGGAGTCTTTATTCTATCACTGTCACACCGATATACACAATGAAATGTCAAGTTTCTTACCTTCAATAGCTGTAAAAGTGTTTGAGGAACCTTCCATTTACTGGATTGGGTAATTCCTCACCTTCCAAAGTCTGCAATATGAAGGTATTTTTCTCCAGGATCTTCAGAACTATGAAAGGACCAAACCAAAAACTATTAAATTTTCCATGCTTACCTTTCTAATCCTTTCTAGCATCCCACCTCAGTACCATATATCCATAAGAAAATGTATTTTCTTTTATCCTCTTATCAAACCTTTCCTTAATCTTCCTTCTATGTATTTGAGCTTTTTCCTCCACAGCTTCACGCTCCTATTGTAATTCAATCAATGCATAAACTCTTCTTTGAATATCACTTGTTTCTTCTAGACTATCTTGGAAGAACTTCATCACTAGAATACCCAACTGAACTGGAAAAACAACCTCAGTGCCATATACCAATTAAAAGGGAGAAGTTCCAATTGCTTTCTTAATTGTTATCATGTCTTCCCAAAGTGCATATTTTAACATGGAATCCCAGGACCTTTTGTTTTGACTCAACAACTTCTTAATGCTTTGAACTATATTTTTATTGCTAGATTCTGCCAACCCATTCCCTTGAGGATAATAAGGTGTTGAATGCTTAAGGACAATCATGTTTTGTTCACAAAATGAAACCATAGCTTTAGATTTAAAGGCTTTGGCATTATCAGTTAGTAACTTCTTTGGACAGCCAAACCTGCTAAGGATATTTTCTTGAATAAAACTGATTGTCACCTTATCAGTGGCATTTCTGGTTGGGATGGCTTCTACCTATTTAGTGAAAAAATATGTAGCTGGAAGTATCCATCTATCATGTCCTGAAGATGCAAGGTTTATTTCACCTATGAAGTCTAAACCCCATTGCTAAAAAGGAGCATTGACTACAATGGGTTTCAATGGTAAAGACATGAGCTTCTGTTTACCAGCAAACTTTTGACAAGAAACACAAGCTCTAACCTGTTGATACACATCTAAAGGCCAATAATATCCAGACCTCAAAATTTAATATGCAGTCACCTTCCAGTATTTTTTTCCCCCACAAGCTCCTTCATGTGATTCTGAAATTACTTTCTCAATTTCGGATTTGTCTAAACATCTAAGCAGAACACCTCCTGGATCATTCCAATACAGCTGCTTATCTACTAAACAGTATTTAGTAGCTTTTAATTTCAATGACCTAACTGCCTTTTTGTCTAGATGTCCAGGGCTTTGCAAATACAGTAAGAAATGAACATTGTCTGCATACCATATAGATTCTGCATATTGCTCCATAATCTTTTCCTTCTCTTGTTCAGCTTGTAATTCTTCTTGTATGGGTTGTTCTACCATCAAATGAAGGCCTAAATCTTCACAGTTTGAATCAGCCAATAAATTTTCTAGACCTTGTCCTTTCACCAGCTTTGTAGGCTTGATTTCTACATCATACTCCATTATCTTAGCAATCCATTTTCCTCATTTCCCTTTACTATCAGGCTGAGTCAAAATATATTTAATGGAAGTATTGGGAACATAAGCAATGACCTTTGAATGTAAGACATAAATTCTGAAAAACTTTAAATCTTTTACCAGTGAATAAGCTTGTTTCTCCAAGGTACTGTACTTTAAATCTAAATCCCTAAGAGTCTTGCTGAAAAATGCAATTGGCTTCTCCAATCCTTCATCATTTTTTTGTAACAAAACAGCTGCTATTGTGTCCTGTGATGCAAAAGAAAAAGTCAGAAAATCTTTGGAAAAATCAAGGCTTACTAACACCGGTGCTTCTGTAAGAGATTGCTTTATCTTCTCAAATGAATTCATGGCCTCTATTGTCCATTTGACTTCCTGATCTTTCTTCAACATAGTTGTTATCTGTTTAATAGTTTCAACAAAATTTGGTATAAACCAACGCAGAAAATTAATTTTTCCAATAAAAGATTGCACATCCTTCTTACTCCTAGGAAAACTAATTTTCATAATGGCCTTGACTTTTTATGGATCAATTCTAATCCCATCAGCTGAAACCAAATGTCCTAATAGCTTACCCTCCTGTACAACAAAATGAGACATTTTTGGATTAAGTGACAGTCCATACTTTCTGTATTTTAAGAAAGTTTGTTTGAGGTGCTTTAGATGCTCTTCATTCGACTGTGAAAATACTGTGATATCATCCAAGTGGATTACAACAAACTTTTCCTTCTCCCCAACAAAGGCTATATCCATATCCCTTTGAAAGGTGGCTCCAGCATTCATCAATCCAAATGGCATTTTGTCATACATGAAAGTACCCCAAGGGGTAGTGAAGGATGTCTTTTCTCGGTAATCTGGGTGCATTGCAATCTGGTTATACCTAGAAAATCCATCCACCATTGAAATCCTTTGAGCACCCACTACCTTCTGCAATATTTGCTCAATTTTTGGCAAAAGGTAATTTTCTTTTAGTGAAGACCTATTTAGATTACAGAAGTCTACACATGACCTTATTTCTCCCTTCTTTTTTTTGACAGGAAATAAGTTTGCTACCCATGAAGAGTATCGAAGAGGAACAATGCTTTTTGCATCCAATAATTTTTTAACCTCTTCATCTATAACAGGAAATAAGGCATGATTGATTCTTTTCAGCTTCTGTCTAAATGGTTTTACATTAGGCTTCAAAGGCACTTTATGCTGAATGATACTAGTGTCATAAGTTTTTAAATCTTCGTATGACCAAGCAAAAATATCAACATATTCTTTCAACAGTTTAATGTACCTTTCTCTTTGCTCCATTAAAAGTGCCTTGAAAATATTCACTATCCTGGGATGCTCCTTTGTACCAATATTACAATCCATTACATTTTCTTCTGATGACTGCATAGCTGGTTTCAAAGGAAGGTCATCTTTTGAAAAAATTCTCTCAAGAGGAACCAAACCTTTGGGAATAAAATTACCTTTCAGCTCAATAATTTAATGACCAGTAATTTCATTTTCAGCATAATCATCTGCATTTTCGGTTCCATCTTCCTGCTCCTGATCAATTAAAGAATTAGAGAACTCACCAGTCAATTCTAAGAATCTCCTAATCTCCAAGTCATCTTCAAAAACTCTCCATTGTTTGATATTATGAGGAATTGAAGGTCTATACCTGACTTCTATATGATACTTTAAATGAGTTGTTTTTGGAATCTTAAAATGAGTAGCTGCTAGAGCAACTGAATCAGCAGTTTGGTTATGATATCTGGGAATATATGAAATATTAAATGCTATAAAGAAATTATCTATCATGTCCCAAAATTCATTCCTATACACCTTCAACAAATCCTATTTTACTTGATACTTGTCGCTTACCTGTTGGACAACCAATTCGAAGTCGCCATAAACAAAATTTTCTGAATGCCCAGGTCTTTTGCAGCATTTAAACCCAACAACAATGCCTCATACTCTGTTGTGTTATTTGTAGTGATAAACTCCAATTTGTACATCAAACTTACTGATTCACCACCAGGGGAAATCAACAAAATACCTGCTCCTGCTCCCTCCTTGGATGAGGATCCATCAAAATACATTTTCCACAACTCATCTTTTTGTTCTACAAAATGCTTGACTGGTATTTCCTTCTCCACCTGTAGCATACTAGCTGTATTTTCATCACTTAAGTGCAACATGCAAGAGCCCAAATCCTTTTCTATAGCATATAAAGGATGATTTGTTGGATTCCTACCATCAGTAACAATATAAGAAAATTGCAATTCTCTATACAACCTCCTATTTTCACCTCCAAAAACAAGAATTGTTGCATATGTCAAATCCATCTGCAAGGTACCCCCTACCTTCTTAGCCCAAGACCTAGAATGTAACATTCCAAATTTAGGAGCAATATATGCCACCACAACATCCATGATGAAACTCTTCATGGGTAACGGTGTTCAATTTACCACCATATCTTTAATTACTCCCAAACATTTAATAGCCCTAGAAAAAAAAGCATATAAATCCTGATAGGGTTTTGTGATACTTAACCGTAAAGCCTCCATAACTGCCTTAGGCATCAAATTGTGTGAAGCCCTATAATCAAGTAAACAATTGTGAATCATCTGATCACGGACAATCAATGTTATATAGAAAGGTGGAGATAAACTTGAATCCTTTTCAGTTTTCTCAGCTAATGCAGAACCAATGAAAATTCTAGGATGTTCTTCTTGTAGGTTTACTGTATCTGATGATATTTGATTAGTTGTTGAACCCATCATTTTCAAAACTGAACTCTTATAACGGGATTTTTTATCAGCTCAGTGAATGGCATTGAAATTTTAATTTTGCACAATTCATTTTCGAAATTAAAATTCTGTTGATTCTTATTTACTTCTTCAACTTCAATCACCTTTTCTGGATGACCCTGATCTTGCCCTTTTTCTTGTGTTTGACTGTCTGATTGCTTAGGAGGAAAAATTGCTTTCTTTCTAGGGTTTTGTACAACCTAATTTGGTCCTAACCTTAAACCAATAGTCCTTTTGGGTTCAGAATGGAATATTTCTGATATTATATCACAACCTAAATCATTTTCTGTCTGAAAAATATTTGCATCATAACATTCCGAATTTAAATAATCTTCTTTAGTTAAAAAACCTTCTGTCAATAACTCCCAAAAATGATTTATGTTTGGATTTGTATCTTCATACTGCTTATCTTCCTCTGCTTCTCATTCATCAATAACATTGTTTTGAAGTGGTGGCAGCACCTTCTGAACTTCATCTATTCTCTCCCTTTGTATATCATTATTCCTTCTTTCTCTAGGAATAAACCTAGGTGCAAACTGACGTCTAAACTGATTAGGATTATTAGGGTTTCTTTCCCCTTCTTGAGCAGGCATGTTTGTATTCTTCTCCAATTCCAATTTGGTTAATTTTGCTGTCAAATTTTTGACTAATTTTTCCATTTCATCAATTTTACTATCAGCTGATTGCGATGTTGAAACTACTAGAGCAGCCTCCTTTTTACCTTTTCTGTCATAAGTTTGTTGATCTGAATTAGGCTTTCAATCTATTAGAAGCTAAAATATTTGATTCTACCTCTAATGTTGCTTCTTGCATGTTCAATAGACTGACTGGTCTTCTTTCTCTCAGGTGTAAAGAAAATTCATGATCAAAAGCATTTGCATAGGTAAGTTTTGCTGAAGTTTCGGAAGGTTTGATTTCTGCCAAAATTCTACCATACATCTTGTTAAATCTTTTAGAAAATTCTGCTATGGTATCATCCTTTTTCCTCCTTAGGGCTCCAAATTTTGTGATATAGTATGTATGATCCTTGGTATCACCCCACTTCCTCATGAAAACATCCTGAAGTTCCTCTATTAAGGTAATCGAGTTTGCTGGTAACTCTCTGAACCACTTCCTAACCTCCCAATCTAGGCTTTGCACAAAAATTCTCATCCATACATCTTTTGATTCAATTTTTGGTTATCTGCATAACTGAGAAATGCAACCCAGTGTTCCTTAGCTGTTGTCTCACCTTGACCATTGAACCTAGGCAAATACTTTTGATAATCTTCTCCAAGGAGAGAATTTAAGGGCTGAGGAAGGACTAGTGGAGCATACCTAGCTGCCACCATCCTATCCATCATATCTAATGGAGGTTGCAGAGCTACAATTGTGAAACTACTAAGGTTTGTTGTAAGCAAAGATTTGTTTACTTGACTGATACTAGGCTGAAAAAGGATTTTGTTGGTTTTGAACTGGAACAATGGAATTTTTCCAGGAGATTGATTTTTTGCCTTTTTAAAGGATTGAGGATCGGTAAAGATTTGAAAACTTCTAAGAGGTGTAGAAGATGTTAACTAGGATGGATCTTGTTTTTTTCTTTGGAAAATGAGAAGCGTGACAATAGGTCAAATTGATTAGGGCCACATAAAGCTGGGGATGACTGTGATTTCTTAATTTTCCTAGCTTCTTTCAATATTTTTTTTGCGTTTGAGAAACCCAGGTGTAATGGTCAAGTAGGTCTCGCTCTTGTCCCAACCTTCCTAGAAGCCACTATGAAAACTATCTGGTGAAAAGTAGTCAAAATGATTTGCTGGTTTTGTCCACCTCTCAAAACCAGTTGAATAATAAAAACCCAGGGAATGTATGCTTCAACTTCGTTCCCGGCAGCGGCGCCAAAGATGTTAGTTCCATAAATTGTTCCAGACTACTAGAAGAACAAACCAACACAATCTCTAAAATAAAATAAACTAAAACTGTCTTTTTGTATTGCTTTTGGTCTGAAATTTTTATAAACAAGAGGGTAACATAAAAACAAGCTAAAACAGGTACTAAATCATATAAAAATCAGGGACTGAGATGAACGATATATAACAAATAAACCAAAACACACAGAGAAAGCTAACTGAGTTTCACCCACAACCTACAAGCACTTCATGAATAAGACATTAGACATGAAATGAAATTGCACATTGAGTGATTAAACAAATCATAAATGAAACCATCAAATGAAAATAATATGGGCTTATCAGTGATATATATCATAATCAGTCATGAAAATTATATAAGAGTTTGGATCTTAGCTTCACATAGTAGCTTTTGAGCCTCCCCTTGCAAAAAAATTGAACCCTCCTACTATATCATTCCCTTATATTTATACTTGTTACATCTCAAAAACATTTGCTTCATTTCCTAACTAACTTTAGGTCAAGTCCTCAAACTGTAAAAAACAGTTACTTAACTACATAACTAAATTCTAGGTGTAGCTCTCAAAACTACTACAAAATGATTGCTTTACAAAATATATTATTTATCTTTTACAAAAATTGATTATATGACACCTGTCAGAAATGATCTTTTAAAGATCTTTGGCTGATTCAGCCAAAAGTGCTATCCCCTCCAGAGATTGTGTTTTTCTTCTGGTTCTTTGTTGCTCAGCTTCTAGGTCTTCAACTCTCTTTGATAGTTCTTGATTCTGCTGAGTTAAATCTTGGATATTCTGCTCCAACTCTTCACACATGTTTTGTGTCTACCTTTTCCTCTTCAATGCTTCCTTTGAAACCACAATCAACTCCCAATAATGGTTGTTAATATCCTCAAGATCTTATCTTAACCTTATATTTGCCATTAACAATCCTTCATTTGTTTCATTCAGACAATCCATTTGGTACTTGTACTGTTTAACACTTTTCTGAAGATTTTCATTCTCTGAATCTATGACTTTCCCTTCTTGAAATGAAGAAGCTCTTTCTGGTAACCAAGGGATATTTAATTTCTTAAAAATTTCCTCACCATCCTCTTTATGCTTCTCTGTTACTGTTACAGGAACCTGCTTAGAATTATCTCCCTTAAAACTAAAATCTTTGAATTGTTCTTTAACTATGTTCTTCATTAGAGAAGGCTTCTCAATCACTGAATCTTCTCTCTTATTCTCTTCCTACTCAGATTGGTCTTCATCTTCTTTTCAATTTTCTTGAGATGAGGAATCTTCTGAGTCAATCACGGTAATCTTTTCCTTATCCAATTTTGGATTCAACAGTTTTTTCATATTCAATCTTAATTTATTCTTTGGCCTCGTTTTAGGCCTCCAATTTGATTCACCTAACATTGCATAAGATTTGCCCCGAAATTTTACACTGGATATTAGTACTCCTTCCTTTTTAAATCCAACCATGGAGTTTCCCTTAGTTTTCTCACTCGGAATTTGTATGTCCTCTGATTCCATCTTGGCAGGAATAGAGACCTCTGTCATATTTCCCTGGATATCATTGATATCTAGATCAAGCTTAACCGATTCCTTTTCTTCTGGTTGTTCTAAGACTATTTCATGTACTTCTTTCAAACCTTCAGAGATTTCCAACTTATTATCTTCATCAATCTTGTTTTTCTCTCCACCTACAAGTTCTTTAAGTTTCTGTACTGAAGACTCTACTTGAGTAGTCTCTTCTACTGCTTCGGAAATGACTTCCTTCTTCAATTTTTTAACTAGGCTGTGTGATTTATTCATTTGTCTCCTTTTTTACTAGTCCTCCTTTTCGCTTTGAAACCCTGACCAGAACAAAAAGTAATCCCAAGTCTTACCGTTTTTCTAGAGCACGGTACTAATGATCAATTTTATCAATCCATGGTGGAAGATAGACTATTTAGTATGATCCTGATGTTCCCTTATCCTACTTGACATCTTCTGCAAGCTTTTTAGGAAGAAAAAGGGGAGATTTATCTTTGACTCTTGACTCAAGTGCTGTAGAAATATAATGTGATATTTAAAAATAGAAGCATATCTACCCTCACAGGTTACATAACTCTGCAAAATCTTAATAGGCTCCCTCCATTCAAGTTTGAAATTCTGTATATGTACCCCCTTGCCCCAATCTGCTACAACATCAGGCAACAGGAAATTCTCTAAATTAAAGGTAAATGGCACTTTCTTGAACCAAAACTCACCCTCGTCAGCAATACTTGTGGCTTCTGCTATCAACTCTCTAGTTAACTCAAGTTTTAGGGTATTAAACAGGACTGTATCTTTCTCTAACCCTTGAGCGAACCCATATGAAACTTCTGAATGATAACCATCAATTTTTTCAAAATATTTAAACCAGCCTGCTTTTTGAAACAATTTTGCACATTCAGGAAAAGTTTTAGCCCATGCCATATCCGAAGGCTCGACCCTGTTAGTCTTGCCACTTCTCTTCATTTTCTATACTGAACCCTAACTATTTTTTCCTTCAGAAAATAGTTAAAACTATTTCGAAAGTATCTTATTACAACAATAGACTAAAGGCTAAGAAAATTAAGACCATAACTTGAAATTTCTCAATTACCCTTATCCATACTAATCCTTTGTTAATACAAATTAGGATTCATTTAACGCTTTCTGGATCTTATGGCATACCTGTCACCATGATGGTTCATAATGCCGAAAATTCACAACCCTTTCCTCATTCACATCAGACAGGTCTCCACAGTTCATCTTCGACAGCCACAAGTACACCCAAGCCATTTAATAATTTACCACGATCTTATCAGCCTCACGTATGCTCGTCAAATTCGCCATTCATTCTGAACGAACTCTGTGGATGTGCTATCATTAAAGTTTGAAAAACTTCCAATCTTCGAGACTCAGGACAGCTGCAATTTTACCTACATAATCATTACCCTATTTTGTACATTTGTCATAATGATTGCAAGGCCCATACATGTATCATTTCTCATTTTTACAGATGTTAAAACTCCATCATTTGCAATTTTGAACCACGAACAAGCTCATATTATGATTTTTTGAGTGCCCCGATTTTCTTGTAGCGCTCTAGTTCACGGTTTACGCGCCTTTGCGCTACAGGAATTTGTCTGACATACATTTTTGACAAATGGCTCCAAAACCAAAGGTTAAGCAATATAATTCGACCTAGATCAAACCTTATGATAGATTCTTTTGACTTCTTAGAAAAATATACACCTAATAAACCCATTAAAACTATAAAACTAACAAAATTAAATCAAATAAAAAAGAAATGACATGGAATCAAATAAAAAATGTGTTTATGATTTTAATACCCCAAAACCAAACTCAAAATTAAAAGAAATATGAAAAGCAATGCTTTAGAAAAAACATGTAATCTAGAAACAAAAACTAGCTATAACACATGTCAACTAAAAAAACTAAAATTATATATATATATATATATACACACAGAGAGAGAGATTTGGTAGACATAAATACAAGTACGGAATATATTCATACAAAATTCTATAATTCTATAATTGAGTACTGAGCAAATTGTAACAACCATCCCCATATGTTGACCTAATGGAATTTTTTATAAAATTAAAAATAAAGTAATATTAATAATGCTCAAATCACATTGGTACTTTTCTTTGTTGATTCTCTTTGTTGTTTGTAGTAAATAAAAATGTATNATGAAATTTTTTATAAAATTAAAAATAAAGTAATATTAATAATGCTCAAATCACATTGGTACTTTTCTTTGTTGATTCTCTTTGTTGTTTGTAGTAAATAAAAATGTATGTATGAGGCATTCCACATAAAGTAATTAGGTGTAGGTAGTGCACATAGAGTGATTAGGTGCATCTATAGCTGTGTGTCATATATGTAAAATTAATAAATTAAATAAAAAAACAATAACCTTGGTAAAAATGAAAAACAAAAAAAACTTTAAAAAATAGATTAGTTTAAAAAATCTAAACCAATATGATCCATTTTGACTCTAGATTTA
>LPNX010271006.1:0-25772 GCA_001517045.1 Pseudotsuga menziesii
AATGGCAAAGTGGGTTGGATTGGAATATATGTGTCCGATTTGTTTAATACCTTTCAAAATAAATAGGAGAATATAAATTTAGAAAAACCTCTCATGCTATGAATGATGCCATCCACTTGGAAGAATCATGATATTCTTCAAATCACAAAGAACTAATGAAAATAAACCCCTACATCAATAATAGTTTGGAATCGTGTTTTAGTACCAGTGACACATTGTATTAGGAGTTATTTTTTCACTCGACCATTTGCACTAATCGGACGACTTGGCTCACGTGAGCTTTCACATCACGCATTGCTGATTGTCCGATTGGTGCAACTAGTCTGGTGGAAAGCTAACTCTATTGTATTATGCACGTGAAAAACCAAAGTGCTTTGGAGAAGCTAAAGTGCTAATGACATCTGACATAGTATTGTGATGAAACGAAAATAAATGCAATTTTTTTCATATTAAATTGTATTAATTTAAAACCACATTATATAGCGCGCTTGAGTAACCTTTCTTTGAGTTGAAGTTCTGTGCCATCAAAACCATTCTGTATAAAACATCCAGACAGTCCTTCACTTTTATAAACTGTCGACTATCTTCCTGTACGATACCAAAACCCGTATAAACTGTCATAAGGAATACCAAACCTTCTTTGTGGCAATAAAAAAAGGTACAAAAAAAAAGCTCAAAAACATGATAGTTATTAGTGAGGCCTTGTGTGTATTAATACTTATTCAATGTAAAAAACATGGCCATAGTTATTAGTGATTCCTTTTATGTATTTATACTTGTTCAATGGCATTAAGAATTAAACTTTTCTTAAAAAATATTCATGTTCCAAAATTTACTTAGTAAACAAATTAACCACCAACTTTTGAATAAGGAGCTATGTGTACCAAACCATACTAAATACTTTGATATTTGATTTACACTTTTTATAGGATGACATGTTACAAAAACCTTTATTATAAGTAGGAATAAGTACCTTTATTATGAATAAGAATAAGTAGGTATGATAATTGCTTAAGTAAGATTTGTATTACATTGTATTTAGATAACATGAATGTATATTTTTGACTAACTTTATATTAAAAATTTATTTAGTAGTTTTTTTTTATCAAAATGATTTTTAATAAAATATATAAAGTTGTAGATACTATAATTTAGATATCAGAGCGCAGAGGCTAGCCCAAACACATAGAGATATGGTAAAACCAATCTATCTATTGCATATGAAATTATTTACACATATAGTTGAGATATCTTAACGAACCAAAACTAGAATCGTATAACTAAGGATCTCAAACATCTTAAGCTATCTTGAGTATATTCTCAATAAACTAATCCATACTCTTAAGCCTATCATTTCGACATTATTTCAACATCCTCCCTTAATGGAGAAAATGATCACAATACATAACATGCCTCTAAATCTAGGCTTACAATTCAACAAACACTTTAACACATTTTTTTTCATTCTTAGGGCTCCAAACCTTGTACTCTTCAGTCCTCCTTCTTTTTTTCCTTCAGCTTGACCTTTCACTTTTTTTTCTTCATTGTTGGTGTAACACGATCACCTTTGAAGCTTCTGTTATTAAGTTTCCATGGCTTTTTCTCATATTGTTCATTCACATCATGAGATGCAAATTCAAAATGAAAATAATACGCATTGTCTATGCTCTTTCTTTTTCCTCTACTGCTGGGAAGCTTCTTCATCTCATTAGAGGCTTCATATTCAATAATTGTTTCTTTAATAGAGAATTCCATTTCAAAACTAACTTCGGTATCATCAACTTCTTCAACATTTGCAAACATTGTGCATTCTTCATCAAAAGCACAATCACCGTCTTTAGCATCCTTTGGCTTTTCAAGCCAATATGCAATATACTTCAACTCTGCATCAAAATCAAAATCCTTTTGTCCAAGCATTTTAACATTACCAGCCAACAAAACGATGTTGATTTTGATGCAGAGTTGAAGTATATTGCAGATTGGATTGAAAAGTATATTGTATCTAATCACCTGTAATGTTAACATGATTGGACAAAAGGATGTTGATTTTGATGCACAATTGAAGTATATTGTATATTGACTTGAAAATCCAAAGGATGCTGAAGATGATGATTGTGATTTTGATGAAGAATGCACCATGTTTGCAGATGTTGAAGAATTTGATGATATTGAAGTTAGTTTTGAAATGGAATTCTCTATTGAATAAAATTTGTTGAAGTTGAAGCCTTTAATGAGATGAAGAAGCTCCCTAACAGTAGAGGAAAAACAAAGAGCGTAGAGAATGCATATTATTTTCATTTTGAATTTGCAGCTCATGACGTGAACGAACAATCTGAGTAAAATCCATGGAAGCTTAGTAACAGAAGCTACAAAGGTGACCGTGTTACACCTACAATGATGAAAAGAAAGCCAAAGGTCAATGCGAAGCCAAAAACAAGGAGGATTGAAGAGTACAAGGTTTGGAGCCCTAAGAGAAAAGAAATTGTTAAATTGTCAGTGTTTGCTGATTAGTAAGCCTAGATTTACAAGCATATTATGTATTGTGATCCATTTTCCATTAAGGGGGGATGTTAGAGATAATGTAGAAATGATTATCTTAGGTTGATGGTGATTTACTCAACTTGGGATGAATGGCTTGTGATTTCATTTATTGTAGGATCTCATCCATTATTTCTTGGATTTAGTTTTGGTTTGTTGAGATCTAGATCTCAACTATATATGTAAGTAATTTCATATGCAATAGATAAATTGGTTTTACCATATCTTTTTGTGTTTGTGTGATCTTTGTGCTCTCCACTTCCTCCTCTCTCATTTCTAAGTATATATAGATTTTAATGCATATAAATTAATTTAAAATTTAAGCTAAATACAAATTGCTATTAAAATTAATGTTACATTTTATTTTTCTCCTCTTAATTTTTATATTTATGTTTTAAAAAGATTCAAGACAGTACACATGTTGAAAATGATTTCCTAACTCTCACACTAGACCTAAACCCATTTGACCATTTTTTAGAAAAATCATAAAGTTAGATAATGTAAGGTAACTTGAAAGCTATAACAAAATTTAGAAAAATATATGATTTAAAAGAGAAAAATGAGGTGCATTAAAAACATATTGATGTGATTTAGACTTACATTTTTCACTTGTCACTTTAATAAAGTGCCTTCAACTTTCTTTAAGAATTAGTGTCATGCCATATAGTATACTTAAATTTGATGTAAATATATGTCATTTTTTTTAATTAAAAAAGATTAATAAGTAAATTTATTTTTTGAAAAAGAAAAATAAAAAGATAATGAATTGGCTAAATTTTTTTTTAAAAGCCAACAGAACAATTTGTTAAATTTGACCCCTAAAAATATGACAATAGCATCATTAAGTTTTTTTGCTAGCTTAATATCTAAGTAGATGTTTTTACTAAACTAGTTTCTAGTCTTTAATTTGGACTATTAAGCAAAAGAGGGGATCCAACCTTCACCCACCTTCCATGAAAAGTAACTCACCTCTTCCATGAAAATTAAGTCACCTCTAAACCCTTTCGATCATGCCATATTGATTTGGAAAAGTGGCGATGTAAGTACTCTAGAATTAATGAATTGGATATGGGTCACACTTAGTGTAATTTCTTCATTTCCAACTTTCTTCTTCTATTCTCTTTCTCTACTAGATTAGCTTATGGGATTAAAATAATCTATCTCTTCTTTTTATCCTTTTTCATCACTAGTTTATGGGAATTGAAAGAATATCTAATCTTTGTTCATTTTATTAGCTAGTCTTTTGGAGCCTCAACATATCTCATGAGAAAATTTATATTTTTTATATGTTTTTGAAAGGTCTTCACTATAAGTGAAACTATGTCTTATTAAGTCATAATACCTTAACATCATTAGATATTGATAAATTCCTACCAAAATCCTTTTGTCTAGCTTTCTAATACATATTTCCAATTAAAAAAAAAAACCTATCATTATAAGATATAGCTTATTTTTACAAAATTCCCTCTTTTCTATGTTAGTGTTTATAAACCCTCCATATCCTATAACACCAATACATATAATATATTTACTTTATTTTTCACAATTAAAAAAAAACCTTTATAAATAAACATGATAAAATTATGGGAATTCAAATATTCATTGTAATACATTAATATAAAAACCTAATTAGAAAATTTCAAAGAACTATGAATTCAAGTGAAAATTGGAAAAGAAATATTAGTGATTTTCATGAAGTTAAAAATGGTAAGAATTCGGTAGGATATAATTAAGATATTGTAATTTGAGCAAAGAATGGTGTTTGAGCTAAGGAACTGATTCCCCCTATCCGGTGTGTCAATTTCAAATTGTAAAATAAAAAAATATATAGTTTAACAAAATTATCAAGAAACTAATTTCAAAAATATTTTTATATTAGATAAATAGATAATGTTATATAAAAGCTATGTAGCTAGTTTCATAAACATAAATTTGAGAATGGAGAAAATAAAAGGTATATATATATATATAGCTTTTCATCGTTGTTTAATTTATGAAAATATTATAGTTACATATTCATTTTAATTATGTCTATAGACATTTTTATTTGAGATTTGGGTTGGACTATGACCTATGTTTTTTCACCCATTGAGGAGGATGAGAAAAATGTGCTTTCCAGATTGATTTTACAGTACTGGTTCAAAATTCGATTTAAACAATAATTAAAAAAATAATATTAAAAAAAAAACTAGTAGCTAGCTCATGAATTGATAATTGGTAGCAATGCATGGATAACTCATAGATGATGAATGAATAACCAATAGTTCATGGAAGACAAGTAAAATAATGTGAGATAAAAAGAAAAAAAATACAAAAAATAATTGATCTAGTTGGTAAATGAATAACATGAAGAATGTCGATGATAACATGTAGCTAGGTATGAATAACTCATAGTTGAACCCATTTAATTAAACAAAGATGAGGAATTAAAAATTAATCCGAAGTGTTATAACAATCTCTTAACTGTTTGATCCCTATCGAAGTGATTCAGCCAGAAACTATGTGGGTGTGCTAGTTTTATTGTATTTAAAGTAGCAGATGCTTTGAAATCTAAGGGAGATGTGAATAACTTACCACGAACCACAAACATTTAAGCCGTCAAAATCTTGGATTTTTGGTATCCCTGGGATTTAAAACCGCAACCTTTTTGCTAAGGGACATCTTAACCATACCCCACCACCAACTGTTATACATCTCACAAATATGTAATTAATTTTATTTAAAAAAATTACATATAGATGATTTTTTTCATTTTATTTTATTAATAAATTTTATATAGAGATTTTTTTAATTTGTTTTAAAGTCTTATTTATTTAGTGGAGAGAGTTCGCCAACTCTATGAAGTGATGAAGATAATTATTAAAATCTATCTATTTGGATTTGAATTTATAACTTTTTAGGAAAAAAACATATGTTTTCCATATCCCGAAATGTTAAACATACTCAATCTATACTTGCCACATGTTTTGTTCTTTTCTAGAATAGAAACCATAAACAAATTTGGAACAAATCAGAAATTAACAGTTACATTGCATATTAATACAAAGTGAAGCTATAAAATTAAAATAACAAATTTGAGTAAGTCGAATCTTTGAATTGTTTTTTCCCTTTTTCTTAAACCTCTTGAACCACTCATGGAAATTCACGGCAAGGTCAAAGGTAGGCTTATTATGTTTAACACAAAATAGAAGACCTACAAAGTTTTGATACAAATGGTGTTAAGGTATTTTACAAAACAAATTATTTATTTAAATTAAATTTAAAAGTTGAAATATCTTATAACTAGCATTTGTACCAAGAGGTGCAAAGAAATGTCGAGAGGGTAAAAATATTGTGTATTTTTACAACTGAAATTTTTTTATCTAGCTTCAAGGACTGTAAATTACTATTTAATAATAGTTATTTTTGAGATTTTATGGGTAGTGCACCATCCTATAGTAGGGATTAACATTTACTTATGTTTGAGGGTGCAAGTTGTGCCATAGAGAAAAGAACCAGTACCAAGTTTGTAAAAGTGTTGTTAAGCCTATAAAATTTCAAACACACTACAATTGCAACAAATATTGTAGGTGCTATAGCAGCAATTGTTAAGCGTCAATTCATATTGTTAACCATCGATTTGTACAATATTGTGTTATTCATACAATTTGGGTCCACTTCAAGAGGCTTTCCCTAGTCTAGATATTAGACAAGCAAAGGAGAAAAGCCACTTAGGTAATCCTATGCTTAGCTTCTAAAGTATTTTTCTTTCCATATTTTCTAAGTGTTTGTCTTTGGGCGTTAGTGGCATGTTTGTTACCTTTTTTGACATTTATGACTAAATATGAGTTTCAAAATAAATGTTAACTTTTATTCCAATCTCGTTTTTTTTTGCGATTTTCGATTTCGGAAATTGGGAAGCCCAAATTATATTTTAAATGTTTTACCTCAAAACATTTATGATTAATTACATGAATGACATCCCCGATCAGAGGATCAAGTTTTCTCTCTTCTTCTTTCTCTGTGCGCCCCTCTCTCTCCCTCCTTGTCAAATTTTGTATTATGTTTAGATCACAAAATATTATAGTTTTCAATAAAGAAATGTCCTTTCTCGAATTGTGATTTCACGATTTCGATTTTCGACTGTTCGTTTATCATATATTGGAATTTCAATTTATTTTATTTATATTTTGGCGTTTTCGAAGTTTTGGAAAATGGAACTTTGCTTCAGGTAAAATTCAAGGTCTTGTTTTGGATTTCCGATATATGATGTCTGGGTTTGCTTGTTTTCTCGGTTTCCAATTTCTGATGTTCGAAATATCGGAAATAGGAAACATGACCCTTTTTCAACTGGAATTTTTTTTCTCGATTGCCGATTCAGGATTCCGCAAATCGAAAATTAGGATTAATTTATGTTTTTGATTTTCTTTTTTGGCCATTGAGTTCTATTTTTTAGGATTCGAATTTAAGGTTTTACCATTGTTAGTGATGTTTTTTTACTCTGGTCAAGGTTTTTTTATAGTGCATATCTTGTGCATCACAGCGGTCGGAGTTGTAACTTTGTGAGCCTTTCCACCTGTAATTTTTAGCCGTGTGATTTTTTTTTTCTGGTAAATTTGAAGTTAGGTTGTTTTTAGATATGGTTGCTAAAATTGAATCAGAGAAGCCATCTACCACCACCAGGAATACCAGATCTAAAACGACTCTTCAAGAGCAAAAAAACAAAGATCCTAATGTCGGTGTTTTCACCGACACCAGTCGTTATGTGTTTGAGAGATTAAATATAGAGTGGTCTAGACTTTATACTATTTTTGACAATGATGACTTATCTTGTTTTGATCATGACCAACCTGCATACCTTCATATAGTCAATTCTCAGCTTCATCGTGTTGCTGCCAGACCCGCATTTATGCCTTACACGGACCCTGTTAAGTGGGCATTGGACCACACAGACCTTAAGGAAGGATTATTTCATGATATCCATAATTTTGTTATTGCTTCATTCTGTCCAGATATTTTTTCTAGGGCTTATGCTTTGCCAACCCCCAAGCAGCGTCTCTCGTCGAAATTTGTCGACGAAAGTCATGCCAATTTGAAATACGAACAAATGGTGAAATGCTGGTTGCAAGACCCAACACTTGACATTCCTGTTTTGCTTCCATCATATCTAGTATCTTGGTTCAGGGAACCCTTTTCCTTGTTGTGCACTATGATTTGCAGGTTATATGGTTTACCCAATTATTCGTCATTCAAAGTGCAGTGTGTTCCTTTGGCTAACCATATCTTGCTTACAGGTCATCCGTTCAACTGGGCACAAATTTTGTCGTTTAATTTGGGTGAGGAAATTAAAAAGTATGAGAAAACCCCAAAGAATCCTAAACTATTTTCTATATGTTAGCGTTTGTAATAAATGCATTCTGTGCGTTGACTGCTTTCCCGGATCTAAATTGGAATTGGACGTACCAATCTCCACCGGTTCATATATATTGCACTGATATGTGGGATGGCAATTTCATCCCTCACGTTTATGAACTCTATGACCTATTTCTTGGGTCAATGTACTACAATATTTTTAAAGATAATGCTCCTACATTCTCTAAAAGTTCTAGGGAAATGATTTCAATTTTTGGCGACTAGTATGTAGGAAAATATTTCTATTACATAAGAATTTGGGGCAGTAATATAGTCCACTTTATTCCTAGAATACTTCCAAAACGAATGGTGCTACAAGAATTCACATATCATACTTTTATTGATGGAATTTTACCCAAGTTGACCAAACATACGAAGAAGAGCTAGCCAAAATTTTCCGTGAATCTTGGCAACCTTACGCTACAGAGTCCTACTCATGCATCTTCGGTGGGAAAGGAGATTTCTGTTATGAACTTGGGGGAGGCATTCAAAAGAATGCATGACCCAGTGGAATATTTGGTTGATCTCTTTGCTCATGAGAACTTGAAATTCCAATACGTTCATGAAAATGAACCCGATGATTCCATGTTTCGAGGAGCTACCAATTTTCATGAGGCAATGGATAAAATTACTGATCCAAAGACGAAGTTGTTTCTATACAAGTATCAAAAGGATCTTAAGATAAGAATTCTTGGAGAAAGAGGATATAAACTAAAAATAAAAGAAGATTTTCAAAAGGAGAAGATAGAAGAAGAAGCGAGAGGGGATGGAGCAAGTTTTGCTGTTGCTTTTGTTGCTCAACCCAAGGACAAATGAAAATGTGTCCTTTAAGGCTCATCCAGCTTATGTATTGACACAATGGAAGATACGCTGTAGAAAGGGCTAGAACAGGCTCTCATTGAAGCAGCATCTGAACGGGCTAAACTGGTAGAAGCACAGATAAAAGAAAAGAAGGTTAATAAAGAGTTGGCTCATGTCAAAGATTTTTCTGCACAGAAGGTAATCTTCCTATCTTCAAGTCAGATTGAGATTGATGATATGAATGTGGAACAAGACCTGAGTTTGTTATAACTATGTTGAATATGCAAACGTTTCTGATTATATTAGGTCCATCATCTTCCCAGCATAATTTTTCTGAGGTAAATTTTTCATCAATAATGGCAGCTACTATTAGCATGCCCACTTTTTCAGTTAATTCACTGATTGACACTTGTGCTACATCGCCAATTCCCCAGTTGTTTGAGGACGACATTCCTTCTGTCTCTGAGTATTTGTGAAAAGGAAGATTTGCCTATGTCTAGTTCTTTTACATCACTCCCCTTTACCTCTGTCTCAATTCCTATGGATATTGCCCCACTTAGGATAGACATTCCTATAAACCAAATGTAAATTGATTCGTTGGTTACCATCGAGCACGAGATCAATTCATCATTAGAAGTGATAGCAGATTTTGGAGGAGATGCAGTGGTATCCATGGGAAAATATTATAGTAAAAAGGATAAAGATGTGGTTAAAAGGGGAGCAAAGAAAATGAGACAAGGCTCAGGAAAACATGGACATGCCCTTGGTCAAGTTATTTGGAAGATAGATACATGTGATCTTCTGCAAGGAATAGTAGACGCAACAGCTGCAATGGGATTTTTCACTGGAGTTAATTTTAACTTGGTTTCACAATTAAGTTTGGATTTTGGTGAAAAAGAGAGGGAATTGGAGAAGTTGAAACAGGACTTAGAAGAGGCAAAAAAGAGGCATGAACAAGAAATTGGCAAGTTGAAACGAGAACATGAAGACAGAGTGGAGCAATGGAAGATGAAAGCTGAAGAATTGAAGCACCATATTGAGAATGACTAGGTTGTGAGTCAACAACGAGTAGATAAAATTCCTCTTGTCAATGAGAAGTTGAAAGATGCTTAAGTAGCTTAGAAAGGTTCATGTTTCCTAGATATGACACCTGAAGATTTCAAACAAGTACTATGTAAATTGTAGGAAGAGTTCCGATAGGCTATGATAGATTTTTATACTTGTTTTGATAGAGGCAAGAGTTGTATAACAAGTTTATCAAGCATTTTGAAACTGTTGATGATCACCATGATTGGATAAGAAAAGAATTTGTTGCTTTGGAGCAAGTAACAAGTGGGAAAAAGCATATTAAGAAAAGACCTAATGGCTTGCCAATTTTCGACAAGTTACAGCTAAAACGAACTAAAGTTTCCATTCATACATGGGAAGGTATCTACAATTCAATTGAAGGTTTAATCATTTCAGTACAAATGGTTTGTGATCAAAGGTGATTGGATTCAAAGAATTTTCTAACCTATTTGAGTTTTCCTATTTTGGATCTTATCAATGAGGCACCTTCACACCAACTTCATTTGGAAGAAGTTCAAAAGGAGTTTGATGATTCAAAAGAGTTGATCCAACAAATCAGTTAGCTGACAGTGCAAGAAATTGAGAAATGGATGAAAGCTTCTCATGCTTCAATAGCTTGGATAAAGGTGTTCATTAAACAATGGAATAAAATGAGAGATAAGGATATTTCCTCCAAAATTTGCAAGGCCGAAATTCAGTTGAGGAATGCTCATTTTCAGGAAGTCGATGAGATTTTGGAGCTATTTGGAAAGTGGCGTTCTGCCCTTAAAGACAAATAGACAATGTGTTATTGGGTACTTGCAATTTGTGTGTGTTTAACACTTTGAATATTGTTCTTTGCAATTTTATTTTGTTGAGTTGCTCTAAAGTAGGTTGGAAGAAATAAACTTGATTTGCATGTGTGCACATTAATTGTTTTTTTCTTTATCTGTTATATCCTGTAGTATTTTTATCTTTGAATGATTACTCAGTTTGTTTAAGTGTCATTATACAGTTATCAATATTATCAAACCAAGTTTAGTGCACTATTAGTATCGAAATTGCTATTGGCAATTTCCGAGACTTCAGAATTTGGAAATCTATGTCGCATTTTTATTTTCATGTCATCATAACTATTTTCCCGACTCAACTAGAGAAGAGAATGATATTCCCAAGTTTACAAATAGCTGTGAAAACGATGATAATCTCTATCGAATTTGTCAAAAAAATCACTTTTCATACATAACCCTCTATCCCAAAATGTGAAAAATGCACTTTTATATGAATAAAATATCTATTTGTCTCTTAGAAAGAAATTATTACTTTCATGCTATAGTAGTGATTGCTTTCAGTTTATTTTAAGTGAAAAGTGGGAGTTGGGAAGAAAGAAATTAGTGTCGGATTTACGATTTTCGACATTCCAGATTTCAGAAATTTTATGTTAAATTTTTTGAGGCGGACCGATGAAAAATAACGAAGAGTGAGTTTAAAATGAGTATGCACTTAGCAGAGGAATAATTTCTGTGAAAAAAATACGTACAATAAAAATAAAACCTAAAAATCAATGTTTTCCTGTTTCCCATACCCGAACGTCGATAATGAGAATTAGGAAGTTTGACATTTCTTTATTTGAAACCAGAAATCCATTCTTGGGGAATACATATGGTGTTATTTATTGCAAAATTGGAAATGGGAACATTGGATGTTTCTTATTCACAAATCCTGAATTGGGGAATTGAAAATCTAGATTTCGAAATGTGGGAAATTGGAAATAGGAGCATGGAGATATTTGTATTTGGATAGGATTTATGGATATGTCACAAAATTGGAAATTGGAACATAGCATGTTCCTTATTGGAAAACATAGGACATAGATTTCATAATTACGAAATGTCGGGAATCGGAAATAGGAACATTGACATGTTCGTATTTGAACATAGGTTTTCTGGATTTCTAGATTTTCACACGTAGCATTTTCGGAATCTGAAATGTCAGGGATAATAACATATGGTGTTGTTTCTTGGAAAAGATAGTATTTCTGGATTCCGAAATGTCGAATATCACAAATCAGAACATGGAGATGAAAGAACAAGAATTTTTGGAACAATAGGATTTTTGGATTTCGAAATTGCTTCTTGGAAAATATAGTATTTCCGGGTTTGGAAATGTCCAATATCACAATTTAGGAAATCGGGTGTCGTGTTCAAAAGTGATAATTTCTTTGTATATTTTGGAAATTATATGATTTTATTTAATTTAGAGATATGATTTAAAAAGTTATGAAAATTTAATAATTTTAAAGAATAATAATTTTTAATTTATACTGTAAATTTTTAAGATTTTTTTTAATTTACACAGTAAATTTGTAAGAAACCATTTTTTTGTAATTATATTACATTTATATTTTTCTTATGGTATACGAATTTTATAGATTGAATAATAACAATTATTTCTATTAATAAATATGAAGTTTAACTTTGGATGCGGATGTTGAGAGTCAAATTGGCAAGGATGAAATGGATGAAAACAACAATCTATTGAGCTGCAGAGCATTTAATGTGGCTGTAGCGAGCTTGATGATTGTTGGATTTTGAGTTGGTCGAGATCCAATAGTGATCAAGCATGTTGCGGGAGCATTAAATGCTATGCAGCTCAATGGATAGTTTTTGGGAACTTGGGGCTATTGTGGTAGAACACATTGTGCTTGTCATCTGATCATATTGCCACCTATTCTGCAGTAATTATGCATTAATGAAGCGGGTCTTGCTATGCTATTCTATAGTCATTAGGCATTAATGAAATGGGTCTTGCTGGCCAAACTGGCGAACCATAAGTTGAGTTTTAATGCTTGGATTATAGTTGATTCGGTAGTCACATCCATCATGAAGAGTGGCTCTTCTAGTGCTACAACATCTTTGATTTCTGAGTTTAGTTACAACACAGTGATGATTAAATTTTCTGTTTATTATATCTCGTGATTGGGTAGGACCCAACAAGGAGGCATGCAATCGATCGGTTAAATAGACGTTGTGAAAAAGGAGTTGATTGTTTTTGTTGGTATTATTTATGTGTAACTTGTTTCTCTGTCGGGTTTATAACAATTTTTGTATACGCGCGGTGATTGATACAACTAATCCTATTTGTCCTTTTCCATTTCGTTTGATAGGGCATTAATTAGTTCTTGTCGAGGAATTTTTTTCAGTAGTCTCAGTACTCAACTAAGCTAGAATTTGACCCGGTTGTCATTTAATTATCTCATTACAGTACAATTTGGTTTGGTAAGAGATTTGAAGTGGTACAACAATATTTTGTCGCTATTAATGGTTGTCGTCCCTCGTGCTAGTTTTAGCATGGTTATGAGTGTTTGTCCCTTATTTCACTCAGGTATTTCTTGAGTGGTTTCTCGGATCTTGTGGCACTTTTGTTTTTTCCAGATTTTCTTGAAAAAAATTGCATCTTCCTTTGGTGGGTTTTCTTCTACATCTGAAACATCATATTATGTCGAAGCAGCGTGGATTGTCTCATCGTTCTGTGAGTGGTGGCAGTCGTTCACAATGAGTGGTGAAGGTGACAAAGAAAGATGGTTATAACAATGAAATTTTTCTGTCAGTTCAGTCAATAATAGATGAGTCGAAAATCAGGCTTGTAAAGGAGAATCTTGCTCGTGATACTGATGGTGGTAGCCCAAATCACTATTGCATCGTCAAAAATATGATGGGCACACTCATGGAGGAAATGCTAGTTAGATGGAACCATACTAAGTTGGCTATTTCACAGGCTACATCCAAAATGGTGGCATTAGATACGGTTATAACCGTAAAGAAATGTTAAGGCCAATTGGAAAAAATTAGCTTAGGGATTTGACTACTTGGGTGATGGAGGTAGTGGGAGTGTCTCTATGGCTCCATCTACTTCAATCAATGTTGACCCTATGGTTCCTGCTTCATCTACATTGCTTATTCAGATTCATAGAATGATTAGTCAGCTTTCCAAACGAGCTCATGAATTTGATGCTTCTGTGGGGAAAGCGAATGCTTCTGTCGAGAAAGAAAATACTTAAGTGGGGATAGCAGTTGCCGTGGCCCTGAAGCCCAGTCTATTATCTTCAGATGAGGAAGTCTTTGGGCCTTGTCCTATAGTTGAGGAAATGCGAGACACACAGGACCCTGCTATCACTATCAGCGGTGCTAATCCATGAGTTTGTTTTTGTTTTGTTTTTGTCTATTTGGATTCCTTTTGTTTACATTTAAGTTTATGTTCGTTTTTAGTTTTCCAGGTGTCTTGATAAAATTTTCTTCGTAGTAATTTTGTACATAGCCGCCCATGTATCACATGGGTTATTGTGGCTCTTATGAATATCTCTGTAATTTTGTTTAAACTTTACTTAGACAAGAGATTCAATTTTCTATAGTTTTTTAGGCTCTTTACACTAGAACTATAGATTTGTTTGCTCTTGACAAATAAGGGTGGTTGTTAGACCACTGTTTTCAGCTTACCATAATTCTCGATATTTTGTAATTTTTTGTATAGTTTATTAATAGCAATGTAGGCTTACAAAAAAAATAATATGAAGTTTAAAGATCTAATATATCTAAATATATTATTTATCTTAAATCTCTTAAATCATAAACCATAGTTGTTAAACTTCTATAGTACAAAAGGCATTGCATTTTTATTACTGTTGGAATCTTTTAATAAGTCATTTTTTTAAGATGATGTTATACACCTTTTAAAGAAAGATAAAAATAACAACATTGAAAATCATTCTTATATAATACTCGAGGTGCTTGTCATCAATGTATTATCAAATATTGATAAGAAAATGAATAAATGTTTACCAAGGAAACTTGAGTCTTCATCTTGTTAAGTCACTATTTTATTTATAATATAATTATTTTATTCAAGGTTTATGTTGAATATTTCACTATTATATTTATAATATAATCTTGTATTCAAGGAGATCACTGAATGCATTTATTGTTCATTTATCTTTAAAATATAATCTTGTATTCAAGGAGATCATTGAATGCATTTATTGTTCATTTATCTTTAAACATTGATTAATAATATTTTTTTTTAAATTAGAAATCGGGAAATAAGATATAGGCTCCAATTGGAGAGCTAGATTTACCATAAATATTTGTGGCAAAGAGAAAAAAATACGAATAGGAAAAATATAACTTGAAATCGGAAAAGTATAAATTATTCAAACTAAAGCATGGTTTTATATAGATTACATAATTGAAGTTTTCGATTTGTGGTACCCAGAGGTCGAAAATCACAAATAGGAACTTTGACATTTTAAAAATAAATAAAATTTTCGATATTGGAAATGTCACAACTTGGAAATTGGGGAATTGGAAATTGGAAAATCAACTATTCTTTAATACAAAACATATGATTTGCGGAATACGAAATGTCAAAAATCACAAATCAATGGATAAAATGTGGTGATTTATATAATGATTTTCCATTATGATCTTGACATATGAAATGTACACTGAAAAAATGTGTTTGTTGAATTTACATACTATTTTATTACAACTCATAAATGGTTATTGATTTCTAATAGTAATTTCTCAATTAATATTACCTCACATAAATTAGTATTACCTCATTAATTAAACCAAGTGAACTTAGTCAACTCATCATGTATTTCGTTTCAAATATCTATCTCGGATGTCTTTCACAAGTATGAGCTACTACTTGCAGGTATATACAGTGATCTTGTAAAAAATTGACAACTAATAGAAGCAACTAAAATCAAAATTACCCAATGTTCATGCAACATTGTAGATAATGTAACATATGTTTAATTTCTTCGTTCTTTTTCTCTCAAAAAGTTTTCCACGGTTGATTCATCCAATGTTATAGCAAAATTTGGAACATTTAGGGTTGAGTTTTTGCCAAGACAAACATACATTAATATGGTAACCAACGACACTTTTGAAATACATATATTTGCATTCAATGAATTGGTACTTTCTTTGTATGACCAAATACAAATAGGAGTAGTGTACATGGTATAAAATGGCACATATTTAAACAGAGTTATTTTCAAAAGTCTTAACAAAGTTGTTAAATTGTTTAGGGTAAAAAATTTTAAATGAAAAATTATAACTGCACTTAAATAAAGTATTCTAATGCATATGGAAATAACGAAAGAGATGTTAACAATTTAAAATATCTGCAGTGGCGTTGTTTGGTAAGTGGAAAAAAATAAATTTGCAAAGAACAATATTAGTGAAAGTTGAATATGTTTCAGAATCCCAAATATCCGAAATCCAAAATCGAAAATTGGAAATAACAACGAGAGTAATGAAATATGTTAATGCGAATTATTTAGTTTTTTATATACGTTACATTCATTTATTTATATATGAATCTATGACAACAAAATTTATATATCCACATTCCACGAACATTCACTAACCATCAAGATAAAATCAACGATATCTTAGGTTAATTTTTTCTACTAATTTGAGTGATAGGATAGAGACATGTTCCGACATCTTAAAACATAGGAGTTGTCATTATTTTCCTACACTACATCATGGGGATCGTCTGGTTTTTCCACGTATTCCTAGTATATCGAATAGCCTTTCATGTACCCTCGAGGTATATTGAAATGTACTTTACGTACTCAGTGGTATATAGGAAGGCCCCTTTCAAGCAATTGTGCATTAGACAACACTAATACATATTTGAGCTCCCACTTACCTGGTGTATATCATGATACTCCTATAGGACACCCTAACCAAATGATAAAATCATTTTGTTCATCTTTTTGGATCAATACATCGAGAAAAAAACTCGGAGAGCTACTACACACGTGACATCCAGGCAGTTGGGTATCCAGGAAAGGGCATGGTCCCAATCCTCCTTGTCTCATTTTACTGTTTGACCCTATGGTATATCGCAAGTTATGACAACTTGACAATCCTAGTGAGGAACCAACTTTCACCAGCCCCTCCTATCATTTAAGTTTGCTTGTGACCTTAGCTTGCATAGGATTGTTTGTGTGTGATCTCTTCCTTGTATAGAGCTTTAGAGCTGAATTCTTTAGCCACCACCCTAGTTGATCTACCTTTGATACGATCTTGCAGGTTGTAGGGTCTACCCCCTAACTCTCCTCATGTTTTGGAAGAAAGCAAAGGTGAAACCATGGACAAACCAACTAAATCCGATTCGCATGTAGAAGAAGTTCTGGTTGTTGAATCTGGGGAAGATATTTCCTCCTTGCAAAGCCTTATGATCATCGAACAACCTTATATAGAAGACACCACTTTTTGTTTTCGAACGAAAGGTCAACCTGGTGCACAAGATTGGGTTTTCAACCACCTATTAGATGATACTGTGGCATAAGAGTTTTTTCCAGCTACTCCTTTCTGGGAAACTTCTTTAGGATAGGCCATTTCTGAATATGTGACCACTTAGTCATCTTATGTTACCCCTATTCGAAAAGATTCATCAAATGAATAATTCTTTAGACCATTCCGGGAAACTCTCGATAGTTTGGATAACCTAGGAGAAAATATAAAGAGGATAAGTGTTTCTCCTCTACACTGCTGTTTAGAAATAACCCCACCTGGATACCGTTCCCTTCCACCATCTCATGTGGCTCTCAACGTAGGTTCACCCACTTAAAACATGGTTACCTATGATTTAGGTCAACCCTCCATCCATACCCCACCCACCCTGAATCCCCGATCTGTTTCAAACTTCCCTATAGCTTCCATCCCTGGGGGGAAACCCCCAACCCAAGATGTTTTACCTACCAAGGGAACCGTTTCTAGCATGGGGAAAAATATAGCAGTAGGAAAACCAGCTGTTAATGCTCTTCGTACGAACAACAACCTGGTCATCCCCTGTTTCGGCTGGGGACAATCTTCATGGGTGAAACCTGTCATTGGTCAACCTTCATGGGGTTATACCTACCTAGGAAATCAACCACCTGTGGTCCACCAAACTTATCGACCCACACCATTAGAAATTTTTTATCTTGGAATTCCTTACCCTGAAAATACTTATACCCCATGGGGGAAACCTAATTGGTCAAATGTCCCTATGACTGGGGGACCATTTGTGAATACTAATGGGATTTTTGGAGGTCCACCTAGAGGACCAACCTTTGTAGTTCCACCTAGAGGACCACCTTTCAGAGGCCCACCTAGAGGATCACCTTTTGGAGGACCACCACCTAGAGGCCCACCGCCTGGAAGTTCACCCTCTAGAGGCCCACCATATGGAGACCCACCATCTAGAGGGCCACCACCTAGAGGCCCACCATCTAGAGGCCCTCCACCTGGAAAACCTCCCCCTAGAGGTCCACCTCCCCCAGGAGACTCACCACCTAGTGGACCCTCAAGCGAATCATTCGGAAGCCAACCACTTAATCAATCGGTTGTGGGAATATTGACAATACCCATTTATCAATCCACATATGGACCTAGTGCTCCACAAATTTCATCTTAATATCACCAGTACCCCCAGCCTAATCAACAATTACCATTTTTTTCTACCTTATATCTTCCATATATGTTTAGATGTATTAATGACCCTATACATCATGACCCTTCATAGTCGGCTATCCCTGTCAAGTTACCCTATGATATACCAAAATTCGATGGAAAACCCGGTGAAGATACTAAAAACCACGTGATGACATTTCATCTATGGTGTTTATCTAATTCTTTGATGGATGGTTCAACATGTCTATGGTTTTTTCAAAGAACACTCACTGGGGTGGCTTCGAAATGGTACATTGATCTAGCTCAGCATTCCTTTTGGGGCTTCAACACCTTAGCAATGGCCTTTTTGACACATTTTCAGTTTCCAATCCAATATGAAAAAGGTACAAACCTTTTAACCTCATTTCTCAAGACCACTTATACTCATATATCTGATCATATACATGAGTGGAGACGACGACATAGGTTGATCAAGGATCCTATTCCTGATCAGTTACTCGCTGATTAGCTTACTAAATCTATGCTCCCCTCCATTGCTAGGGATGTCTCCATGGGAGGTGTTCTTACTCAGGACAAAGCTATCAGTCGTGATCAATACCTCAACTTGGTCTATTCCCAGACAAGCACTTTGTATGACTTAATTCCTCACACTCCTCGTCCTACTTCAGATCCTTCAATACCTTTAACAGAACCACCCATAGATGGAATTATTGGTTCTGTTCAAATAAAATTGACAACCAAATCCTCAAAAAATAAAAACCCACCAACCACGTCTGCTAGTCAAACCATTTCAAACCTAAAAATTACTTCCCCTCCTACTATTTCAACCGAAGTGAATGCGGTTCAATCCTTTGAATCTTATGGAGAAAAGAAGAAAGGCAAGAATAAATCCAAGAAATATGAGAACCAACAGGATGATAATAAAACACAGAGAAATGATGTTGATTCCAAAAAAAAAGAGAAAGGTGAAATTCGCTTGCCTTATATGTGGAGGTGACCACTTCAACAAAGAGTGTCCTCGTTGTGAGGAAGTCAGTAAATTCCTTAAAAATACTGCCACCCTTGCAATCCTTATGGATCCTTTCACTACCCAACAACAATTGATTGACCATTAATCCTTGCGCGGGTCTTCTTCATATTCCATACATGAAGTTAAAATGATGTCAAGTGAATAATTTAGTCTCACTACTTGATCCCAAAACTATGACCCCCCACCAAAGAAAAAGACTGATAATGTTCCAACAGAAAAAACTTCAGCATCCCCCCCCACCTACTAATGGTCTTCAAATTGAAAAACATGTTCTTTATGAAATTCTTTAGCCACCTAAGAGTACACTTAGAAAATATGTACTTAATCCTAACATATGAGCCGCTCAGTACTATAATATAGTCGAAGATTGGGATCAAGCACTCTGTGCTATGTCGAATATTGAAGTACTCCAAACATGCCCTACACAGCAAAAGAACCTGTTGTCAGTTCTTGGAGCAATGGATCCTGAACACAATAACATTAACACCTTCAAACTGGATGATTTTAATTATGGCTCTCCCATCAATTGGCTTTCCAATTATCCACAAAATCTATTGGGAAGATAATTCAATGTACCATATTGGACAAGGGAGTCTCAACTTCGGTCATGTCTTTATCCTGTTGGAGAGCTATTGCCTCTCCTAAGATCAACTGTTCACCCACAACATTAAAGGCTGTTGATGGTCACTACTTTCAACCCTATGGATTTTCCCTCTCTCCAGGTAGAAATGAGGGTAAAATAAGTCTCCATTCACATTGAAGTCGTCGATGCTCCTTTGGACTACAATCTTCTTCTAGGTCGAAGTTGGTTCTACACAATGTAAGTTGTCACTTCATATGTATTTCGAGTAGTCTGGTTCCCATTCCAAGGGAATATTGTTATCGTTGACTAGCTAGATTTATGTTCACAAGACACAACTTCCGATTCTGTAAACACTGTTCCACTTTTGGCTTCTTCATCCCCTCAATATTAGAACATTGGAGTAGGTCTTCTTCAGGATTCCTCACTCATGGGAGTCTTTCCATTAAACAATCCTCCTCTTGCTTCGCCAGAAACATCCATGAACATGATATCAACTTCGAGCTTTGAAACCATCGATAAAGGAAATTCAATTGTTGATCTGACATCAGTGATCCCTTTCGAGGAAATGTACCAGGCTATTCAGTCCACTAGTGATACCACCATCAATGATCATCTTTTGGTGGCTTCAGATGCGTATCATCTACCGTATCTTTTGCATGCACTCCCCTCTAATGATTCCATCATGGAAGTTTTGTCTTTAGATGAGATTCCCTTGAAACATCATCATCACCGATCTTATTTCCTTTCCAATTTCCATACGGTAGAGGACCAGTTTGCAAAAAACGCTTTCATCTGATATCGTAACTAATCCTCGACCCCTGGTACTCACCAATGATGTCAAGTGCGAGGGTAATTTGAGTAATATTACCAAAACTATTTCATTTGATATATCGATGAAGCCTAGAGTCATAGAGAAGATCAATGTAGGCTAGAATTATTCCCCTTCAGAGATAGAGTCTTATACGGCCTTGTTTAAAGAATTTAGAGATATTTTTGCATGGACATGCGAATAAATGCCAGAGATAGATCCTTCCATCGTTGTTCATGAGATTAGGACTACCCTGATGCTAAGCCAATTCGTCAGAAACTCCGACAATTACATTCGATGAAAGAAACTAAGGAAGAGATTGAAAAACTTCTCAAGGTTTGGTTTATCTACCCCATCCCTTTAACTGAATGGGTGTCTAACATTTTCCTTCTCAACAAAAAATAGGGTACCATTAGGATTTGTATCGATTTTCAGGATTTGAATTAGGATTGTCCTAAGGACAATTTCCGCACCTCGTACATTGATAAAATAATCGATAATTGCACTAGAAATGTCATCTTCTCATTCATGGATGGATTTTTCAGCTATAATCAAATTGAGATACTCACATCTGAGCAACACAAAATAGATTTTATCTGCCCATGGGGGACCTTTCCCTATAGAAATATACCATTTGGTTTGAATAATGTTGGCACTACTTTTCAATGCGCCATGTCTTATGCTTTCCATGACATAAAACACATTGTGGAACCGTACCTTAATGACCTTCCTGCCCATTCAAAGCAACGGAATCACCACGTTAATCATTTGAGAGCCATTTTTCTCAGATGTCACCACCATAACATACGGGTAAATCCACACAAGTGTGTTTTCTATGTTGCGATTGGTCGACTACTTGGTTTCATAGTGTCCAAGGATGGTATCTGCATAGACCCTCTGGAGATTGAATCCATCTTGGCCTTACCTGCCCCTAAAAATGTTACAGAAATGATTTCATGCTTGTCAAAGTATTTTAATGACCGTTTAGTCGATGATAGTTTACCCCTTTTTCGGATCAATTGGACTCATTTACAAAAAATATATACTCTAGTTTATCGCAACTAGAAGAGTTTTCCTTGGCATTAGTTTATACTTTTTTAGGCCTCGAGGACTAAATTTACAAAAAAGTACACCCTGGAGTCTTCTTAGTCATTTCAAACTGTCTAAACATGAAACAAAAAATGAGTTTACTTTCATTGGACTCTTAAAATCAAATGATGAAGGACCCGTTTTGGGAATGAACCTCTCCTTTCTTAGGTTCATAAAATTTATGAGAATGGACTTGTCACTTAATAAGCTACAACAAGTGTTTGTTACCCTCTTTGAACTCGTTAAAATGAAAAATATGTACTCATCCTTCGCAATGTGAGTATAAAGGGAATGAGAAACATCTTTTCATTTGTAGTAAAGGCAGCTCATAGTCCACCCTTGAACATGACACTTGTTTGCATTTTCATTTTCAAACAATTGGGTATTCAACTTGTCCTCGAGTCGATCCTCTTTCATGATTCATTCAACTCCTTTGAGTCAATTCAAAGAATACATCATCATGTCCTTGCATTACACCTGGTCTCCGTCTCGTTGAGTTAATGCTTCCAAGTCATTTCTTGTGTCATCCAATGTTCAAGGGGGATATCCTATACAATTTACCTCTACAGTTACCTTACCTTCCTTCGATTCAATTATGTCTGAGTTAGTTCCATGGTTGTTTTCATGACTTCAACATAATCTTTTGTTCCATGTTTCATGTCGATGATGAGGGAACCGTTATGGACCTCTTTTGACGAGTCCATTCCTGTTGACACCAACACATCATCTAGGAATTAGACTTAGAAGCCAAGTCAAGTACCTTGAATTCTGCATTCCTCAATGGTAGGTTTCCTCTCTTTCAACAGTTGGTTTTCATCAACGGCCTTTGATTGGAATATTCTACTGAGTTTTTGACTTCTAGTCCTTCATTCACACTCGGGAGAATGTATTGAGATACATTGGCAATCATTGACATCAATGATGACCTCCCTCACACTTGTTAATGGTATACATCAAAGACCGGTAATCAAGTGGTTTCTACCATGTTTAACATCAGGACATCTATTCACATGGTTAGAATCATATCATTGGGAATTGGAATGAAGACCCTGAGTGGTTAGGTATTCACTTGAATATGTGCCTATCCTCAGGTTTTGATGGAGTATTGTTTGAAGACATGACATTGATCCACATTGTATCTTTGGTGGTTCTATCCGGTATTGAGTTTGGATAACATGGACCTACTTCTGTGATTTTTCGTATCCATGTTCCATTTTCAGTCTTATTGTTCATGGGTCTATAGTGTATTCTTGGTATCCATGACATAGTCGTCATCTATGGATCTGTAGTGTATTGGTCCACAACCATGATTGAGTCAGATAGTTGGTCACTGGTCTCTCATCAAATGTAAACTCACCTCTCTTTTTCCTCTGATACCGAGTTGACATCTAGAAAATTATTTTACATATCGCATCCCTCTAGATTCATACTTTGGGGAGCATTCTGTTACACCTAAATTATGTACCAATTCTTCAATCCCTCAAAATCCCTGGCCAAAACCTGTTTTGGGGCCTTACAACTCCCTCTTAGTTAGGTTAGTGCACCTTGCATTCTATGACAGAGCATCATCCAACCTTGACACATGTTGTACATTGGCAGAAGGCGCTGATGGTGCCCTTTTCTTCACTATAAGGTACATCGACACACTTAACCCTATTACAAGGAGCATTAGCAAGCTCCAAAAAGAAAAAAAGAACTTTTGAGAAGCTTCCAAGCTAAAGCTCTCATGGAGGGTGATCATATCTACTTGGGAGAGCTAGCACTTGATCTCCTAGCCCATAGGGATCATTCCCTATCCTCTTCCCAAAATATCTCAACTCATTTGGGATTCCCTTGGCTTATAAAATAAAGCTTCATGGATCGTGTGATGGGAGACCAAGAAGAACATCCTTATGCTATTGGATTGAAGTCTGGTATAGAGCCAATTTGAGAGAGTATTGTGAGAAAGAGTTTGTATTTGTTGATCATAGGTGTTGAGTGCGTCAAAAATATTATAAATGAAAAGTTATTGGCATCAAGGATTTGGTTGTATCTTTCTCTTTTCATCTTTTAATACAAAAGTGTTTCCATTTCCCATACATGATTTATGTTAATACTGATCATTTATTATCAGTCTCCTTGATCACTAATATAGATTATTGATTTGTCTTGTTACTCTCATCCCTTGTCTTGTTTCTTGTGTTCTTTGCAGGTATAGTAGATCACACTGAGATCATGGAAACAAAGACAACCTTCCAAATCTAAGGCAAGAGATTTATTTATTCAAGTGGATCAGTTATCTAGGGAGAGGATATACTGCTGTGCATTTTTTTTCTAGACTTGTACCATGTAGGCTATAAGAACAAGCAGTGTCTGCACTGGTTGAAGTCTTCATGGTAACAATATCCCCATTTCAAGGTAAATGATACCATGGAAGGCTATGTTGAGGTTGTTAAACACATCATTCTTGGCTCTAGATTCCTAGAAGCATCTTCTAGGAGCTAAGGCCTAAATTTCCTCCCCTTATTATGTCTAAGGTCCCAAGATGCATACATAGTACTTAGAAACTCCTAATAGTTCCCATATCCCCCTTCAAATCAAAACTATAAACTTGAGAGTTCATCTATGGTGATTCAAGGTGTTGTTAATAGACCTTGAGCCATAAAATCTAGCTTACAACCTAAAATTAAAGCTTTCTATACCAACCATGATTAACAACTTATCCTTCATATATAATGCTAAAAAAATCCTAATCATGGCCATATCCCAACTTAAACGTTGAGTATGCCCTTAAGAGGTCTTGTGTGTTTGTTCGAGGTATTGTTCTTGGCCCTATATGTATATAAGATTCATTTATGGCCTAAGGACTAGGTTTCCTTCCTCAACCATGTCTACAGATATTTTTCTAGTGCTAAGAGAATTCTAATGCACTGCATATTCTCTCTTAGATGTAAAATATCACATACGAAGGTTCTATGTGCAAATTTGATGCCTTGTTCATGGACCTCAAGCCTTAAAAACTACCTTTAGGGAATAAGTCTTGAATTTCCTCCCCCAAGCATGGTCAAGGGACTATGACCCATGCTTAGTTCTTAAAGCCTTCTAATGGTGTCCATATTACAAGACAAAGAAAAATTATGCTCTTGGGAGGTTAGGCATGGTTGTTTGAGATGTTGTTCTTGATGATGCTAAAATATTACCACAGATCCTAAGTCTTGATGATGCAAACCACCTTTTTTATTCATTTCCCTAGCTATGCACCAAAACCATTTTTTGTGGTTGTCCATAATGCGTGCGCATTTTTCTTTTGTAAAATATGTGCATGTTTTTCTTAGCCTAATCTATGTGTCATATGGCATGTCAGACACGAGCTTAACCAAACCAAGCATTGCATAACATAAACGCGTTGTACTTTTATGTATTGTGAGTGTGTTTCATAAAAGTAAGATTGCATCTAAAAGGTCCATCATCTTCTTACACACACCCTTATATTATAAATTAAGTTTACTCCTTTTAAATTTAAATGAAAAAGTTCACTCAATAGTAAAAAACACATCATAAATATATGTATCGGAAGACACACTCATGCTATAAAAAATAATTATATTATAAACTAAATTTACTCCTTTTAAATTTCAATAAAAGATAATTATATTATAAACTAAATTTACTCCTTTTAATGAAAAACAAATATATATATATATATAAACACACTTTAGAGATTTTTTATCAATCCAATAATATTATTAAGTTCAAAGGTATAAGATTTTATATAAAAAATGTCTTTATTGAATATACACTTTTATTATTAAAATTTTAAATAAATATAAAAAAATAAATTGTTATATATAATATCTTTTTAGATTCTTATGTAGACTCAATCACCATCAATGCCCATAAACGTTTTTCTAAAATATGGTAATAGATTCATACGATAGGAAGACGGGATCACCATCTATTTTAAATGCATAGACCATTTCTATACATAATATAAGACCACAAGGTAACAATTATATTATATTTAAAATATACAAA
>LPNX010271020.1:4491-24777 GCA_001517045.1 Pseudotsuga menziesii
TGGAATAATTCATACAAGAAAATGGGATCCAGGAATTCTCTTTCCTAATGGTATGAGTTGGAGAGCACTCTTAATCATTGGAGTGCAATGGGACCCTGGGAGAGTTTTTAGTCCCATTGATTCCAAATTATTCAGGAAATAAGAAGTATGGGAGATGGATTCCCAACTTAATAAGGTGATTTTAATCATATTATTTTAGGATCAAGCATGGTGGTTCCTCACTAAAATCTTCATGTAATCTCAAAGACTCAAAGTGGGTAGCTTAGTGGCAACTTCAAAGAATCATACAGAAACCAGNAGTAGTTCAGGATCAAGCATGGTGGTTCCTCACTAAAATCTTCATGTAATCTCAAAGACTCAAAGTGGGTAGCTTAGTGGCAACTTCAAAGAATCATACAGAAACCAGGTTCTTCAACAATCAAGTTTGAAATTGCTTGAGGAAAAAAAATATTTGGAAGGGAGGATTTGTAATTTCCCAAATTTTTCATTGGGTCACAATGGACAAATCAAATTTTCCATATTCGTGAAAGTTGTCAAATGGATGCTAAATGTCAAATAATTGCCAAGGAGGAAAATCACTAGTTTCCTAGGTTGGGGGTGGAAGCTTTGAGATTTGGAATAAGGGGGATAATAAATGATGTTTAGACATTAGAAGAGGATAAATATTTAATAATTTATCTTACCAAATAAATAAAAGAGAAATTTCAAGTGGCAATGGAGCATGGAGACACATAGAGACTATGGGGCCCAAATAAGCTAGAAAATTGGTGCCATATGGAATCCTCCTCTTGCAATCTTGAATCTATGGGAAGCGTAATGATTTTGGATGGATTATAAGGTTAGTATAATTTTCCACATAGTTCATAGTCTAATTTGGGATGAATTGTAACTTACATGCGAGAGGAAGAGCCAAATGGGAGTTTCATGGACACTTGGCTAGATTCCCCTTACATTTATGACATCTATGACACCAATGATGGAGATTCTATGACAGTTATGAAACAAGGAAGATATTAAGGATGAAATATTGACATGTAAGTCCTGAATATATAATCTTAGAGGTCGAATTTTGGATTTGGAGAAGGCCAAGCAGCTCCTACTTGAATTTGGAAGAAGAGGGAAGGTGAAGAGAGAAGCCACATGGCATAGCATGAGAACCACACCAATTCAAATTGGATATGGTTTATGGATGGATTTGGAACCTCATAATAATAATAATGTTTCTAAAATATAGGGATCAGCCATGATAAGAATCTTTTTGATCATTTTATGAATTTGGGTTTGTGAAGAGAGAGCTAGTGGATGACTAGTTCCTTGCGTTAGCCAATTTCGAGGGTGAAAGATTCCCATCCTAATTGGTGATTTGGAGAGGCCAATAAAGTATTTCAAGGAGATTAAATGGAGTCATAATTTACATGTGAAATATATAGGAAGCTCATGGACATCTCAATATCGTCTTGTTCTTCCATTCATGTCAAGTTTTCTCACCATCTTTCAGCTCTATGGAGTGAGGCGCACTTGGTGAGCTATTCATATCTTTCAGGGAGCTTATCTTGCTCTAGTATTTTGTATTCTTATGTAAATTATATGTATTTAAAGTTCATAAATCTCTCAGGTCTAAATTCCAACATATCTCATGTATTATTGTTGAATATTGAAGAAACAATGCCATTTCCCCAATACCTTGTTGTAAACTCTTGCAATCTTGATGGAATCAAATATATGTGTGAACCATTGATGATTTATGAGTGAATGAAATTTAATTAATGTATAATATGGGTTTCATGTTCAGTAACTGAGAATTTGTGGCCATTGGGTCGAACTTCATATCATTTGGAGCAAACTACATCTCGTTTCCCCAAGGGTCCAAAACTAATTTTTTATATCTTATTGAAGGAAGTGATAACAGCCATGGGAGGTAGATTGGTTATTTATATGAGTCTATTATAATTTATTATAGATATCCCCTGCTTCAATTTTAGAATTTTAGTGGATTTCAGCACACTTGGGAAGCCATTTATATCATTCACCCCAGGGGGGGGGGATTTGAGCCCCAAAATTGCTAGTTAAAGCATCTATCTTATTCAGAATTTGATAAAGACTTGAAAAAGTAATTGGAAGGCCATAATACATCCTTGGATATTATAATTAAGTTATTACATCAGTCATACACCTTATGGTACAATTCAAGATCATTTGGAGCTATTTGGAGTCATCTACCATTGGGGGTTGGAACCTCAAAACTACTAGTAAATTCGTGGAGTTCCCTTGGATACCTATGCGACCCCAAAACCACATACGATGCTTCAAATATAATTTAATTAATTTGGGATAATAGAGCCAATTACCATGTACCCACCATTAGTGAATTTTGTATAGTGTTGTGAAGAGATTTGTTCCAGGACCCAGGGGGATTTCCACCTCCTAAATTGATTAGTATTTTCATGAAAATTCTTCCCTTGCAAATTGCAGACCATGTTTGGGTATATCAGTTGATTATATGTCTTATAGATGTGTTAATATGTACCATCACCCATCAAGACCTTCCTCACCAAGTCTGAAACCAATTGGAGGAATTTTGGAATCAATTGAATCCAGATAACTAGAATTGTAAGAAGATGAATTTGAGGTCATTGTGGAAGAATTTAAGAATTGGTAATTTTGACAAAATTTCATAAAAGGGACATTACACTCTTTTCATTGAATCCCTTACTCTAACCATCAAATCCACAATAATGTCCCCAACAATACCAACAACTACAAGGGTAAGAACAACAATGTTAAGGACAACCAAGATTCCTTTAAGTGAAAATTTGCATTTGCCATAATTATTTGTATTTTTTCACTACAAATAAGGACAAGTTTGGTACATTTTTATACGGAAAAGGTGATATGGACCTTGAGGCATTAGTTTCAAACATAAATAAAAATAGTCATAATGAAATAACTGCATGGTTGATATATTAAGATTATTCTCTTTTCTTTGATAGAAAAGGTACTCATTCTAACCTCTATTGTTTGCCATGACATCTGCTCATAAATGATCTTAATCTTCCTATAAACGTTTTCCAAATTGTTGATATTTTTCTAGAGAGTGTTTAGCTTAGATTAAAAAAATTAATATATGCCAATTACGGGTTGTGTGCAAGTTGATGAGGCTCTCTTTTAACACATTAGATGCAATAGAAAACTGAAAAAATGGGCATCCCTTAAATAAAATTGATATTTTGAGACACATACACAATGAATATTGTGATTAGTAAAAAATATGAAATGTAAGAAATTGAATGATGCTTTTCAATATATATTTTTTTCTATTGGAAAAATTCTTAAGTATCTAAAGTTAGATCTTTTTTAACGAGAAATTTTTATTTATGGGACAAATTATAAGGTATATGTTTTTGTGGGAACATCCTTTGGGTTCCTAAATAACAGAATCTGTTAGCACAGTGTAAAAATAAGGCTTAAGATGAAGTTGACAAAGGGGCTTAAGGAGAATGAATTTGGTTTAGCAGAGGTATGGGAAGATGTTTTATAGCTAGCATCGAATTTGGAGATGAAGTATGCCTTGGATAATTTGGAAGCTCAACATCTCTTCGGCCAAATCTAGTGCAATCAAGGGTCTTTGGTCCTAAAACACCTAGTAAAGCGCAGGAAAGATCGACAGCCTTCGTCCATTCATGCATCTTCGATGGGATACGATGGTGCACATACCCATCGCGTTGGAAACTTGCACATGAAAACTCGAAGAGGGTTGATGCGATGGGGAACGTGCACAAATGATGTGTCCCCATCCCATCGGATATCACGCCCAGGTGTTAAAGGTACGAAAATGCATTGGTGGGGTTTGATGGATAAAAGGGGGATCAAGCATGCAATTAATCATGTGGCATGGAGTTTTGAAATCAAACGCTCTTCGAAGTTGTCACTGTTAACAGTTGCCACTACTGCCACCCTGCAACTTCGAAATTCGCCTAAGCATTAATTCACTAGGATACGACTGCAACCTCTAGAAGTTTGTCGACCGTCATTACTAGGTGCTCATCCATTTCTTCTCAACCCACTGAACTTTGTAATTCTCTCAATTAATGGTTTATGCCATGGTCCCGTTTGTGAAGAGCCTTTACCCATCTGAGGAAATCATCTTCGATCAGATTTACGATGATTATGATCCTCAATTACAGTTTTCTAGCATCAATGATGCTCAAAGTTCCTTGTTGTCACCATATGAGGGTCACTCAAAATTATTGGGTCATCCCTGATAGGGTTTACCTTAAAACAATTTACTCACTTCTTAGATATTTCCCAAAGGGGACCATTAGATGAAGGTGGAGGAGAAGAACTAGTAGAAGGAGTTGTCTCGGGAGAAGGACTCTTGTCCTTCTTCTATGCGGGTTTGTCAAATGACTAACTATGAGTAGTGAAGCTAATAGTTTTTGAAGACATCATTCAGATTTCTTCCGCAGAATTAGAGGTTCCTTATGAAGACATATGAACAATTAATTGTTGTTGAGATGGAAAGGGGTCGGTAAGCACCGTCGGTGTAGGGTTACTTTTAAAAAATTTACTGATTTATTCACGACAAGGGCACTCCTTCATGAAGTGGTCACCACCACACAATATGAAGAGATACTTAGCCTCCTCTTTCCTTTATTGTCGTTCTCTGGGGTCCTAGTCTTGGGATTCTCCTGTTGGTTTCCAAGGTTTTTAACCTTTCCTTTTCCTTTCTTTTTATTACCAGGTGTCTACATAGTTTGAATATAGTTCACCTCAGTGTAAACCATAGGAGAAGAAGGAGTAGTGGTAGAATTACTATGTTTCTTGGCAGGCTTAGCTACTAATGGGGGTTGGATTGAACCTACAACCCCATCAACAGGATTTTTTCCAAGTGGCTTGGTAGGGTCCATGTAGGGACGAGGATCTTGAGGGATTATATCATACAAAGTTTTGTACTGGGAATAAACCAAATCCAGATATTGAGCGCGACTAATAGCCTGGTCTTCAGTCACAACATCACCCATAGCCATGTCATGGGAAATGGGAGGCAACAAGGATTTCGTAAACCAATCAACCAATAAATGGTCTGGGATAGGAGCTTGAATAATCCTTCACCATCTCCTCCACTCATGAATATGATCTAATATATATGTGGAAGTATTTTGATGAAGTGATGTCAAAATATCTGTACCAGTTTCGTAATGGATGGGAAGCTGGAAATGAGAAAGAAAAATTGTTTCCATTGAGTTGAAGTCCACAAATGAAATTTGTGGAAGATCAATGTACTACTTGGCAGTCATACTAGTCAAATTTTGGTGGAAGAGACTCAAACGGACTGAATCATCCATCAAGGAGTTAGAAGAACACCATAGATGGAATGTCATAACATGGTTTTTGGGATGTTCTCCCTAATTCCCATCAAAATTTGGGATATTTGATGGTAACTTAACTGGAATTGTAGGCCATTAAGGGTTATGAAAGATGGGGCCATTGATAAACTTCGATAGATCAAGAAAGTCCAAAGTTCCCAAAAAAGGAATTTGTCGATTAGGTTGTATATACTGATAACAAAGATATGGCATCTGTATACCAGTAGAACCATAGGTCGATTGATACACTAGCTGTCGAGGAGTTGGATTTACAGATGATACTCTCGAAGATACGTTAGATGGAGGTGAGCCTCGAGGAGGAGGGTTTCCTCTAGGTGGTGGTGGTGGTCCTCCAGGAAGTGTTCCATAATAAGGTGGTCCTCCAGGTGGTGGTACCCCATAAGTTGGTTCTTTTGGTGGTGGTCCCCCAGAAGGTGATCCTCTAGAAGGTGGTCCTCTAAGTGGTGCCCCCCCCCAGAAGGTGGTCCTCCAGAAGGTGGTCCTCCAAGTGGTGGTCCTCCAGAAGGTGGTCCTCCGAAAGGTGGACCTCCACCGGGTGGGACTCCACTAGGTGGTCCTCGAAAAGGTGGGCTACCATAACCTCCAACAGTATTCATAGGTTTCCCTCCAGGAATAGGCATATATGACCAATTAGGTTGCCCCCATGGTGTAAACATGTTTCCATGGTAAGGCATACTAGGATACACTATCCTTGTAGATGTAGGTTGAAAGTTCACATTGCTTATGGATGGTTGATTTCTTGGGTAAGTATTACCCTAAGAAGATTGATTAACTACTGGTTGTACCCCTGAGGGTTTCCCCATACTAGAAGGAGAGGTAACCACTTTGGTTTTCATGGAAGGAACTATTACTACTGACTATACTACAGTAGGGGTCTATCTTACACTGGAAGTGACTCCACTAACTAATGATGAAACCTAAGTTAGGGGTTTCCCCCAAGTTGTAGAAGATATGGGAGAACCAGAAGGAAAACCAAGATTTGGAACTGTAGTAATAGGGTTGGAGGGTTGTCTTAGATCAATAACTGTTGAACCTCAAGCCGATGATGTTAAACTAATAGCTAATTGAGACAACGAAAGTGGGCGGTATCCAAGAGGGGTTGTTTACGGAAGACAGGGTAAAAGAGCTGACATGGGTTCTCGATGAGGAAGAGGCGAAGCAGTGATGTTTGCAATGCTCTCTTGAAAGTCACTTAAATAATAAATAGTTGGATGGACCCTTCTAAACATTTCCTCATTCCATGGAGCATCCCTAGAGGGATTAACAAAAGAGGATTTGGTAGTCCCAAATTCAGAAATAGCTTGACCTAAAGAAGTTCTCCGAAAAGGAGCATTAGGGCCATATTATGTCCCCTCGGTATCATCAGACGAGTGATTGACAACCCAATTTGATGAACCAACATGACCTTCCATTGAAAAATGAAAGGTATTATCAGCCGTAGTAGGATGCTCAACCAAGGGATTATCATAAGTAGTAAATTCTTTGCCAACTTCCACAATTGGATTCCCTTCCACATGGGATTTAGTTGTGGCACCTTGATTTGTGGCTTCCATTGCGCTCTATCCTATGACAGGAGGAAGGTTAGGTGGTAGGCCTTGAACGTCCCTTCGATATCGTCTCAAAGGTAACTCATCCAGACTGTTGGTCACTAAAACCTAACCTAGGGTTTGAAACTAGAATTACACACAAAACCACTCCTACGCAAGCTAAAGTTCAGAAGAAAACTTAGGTGATAAGAGGGGATGATAAAAGTTGATTCCTCACTAGGATTGTTAAGTCTTTTCAAGTCATGATATACCGCATGGTCCATCAATAAAGGGCGACAAGGAGGATTGGGATCGTACGCTTTCCTGAGTACCAGATTACTTGGACGGTACATGCGTAGTAGCTCCATGAGTGTTGTTCTTGGTGTATTGCTCCAGCAAGATGGCCAAAATGATTTTCTCAATTGGTTTAAACAATCCTAGAGGGGTCTCTCGATCTACGCAAGGTGCACGGGAGCTCAAATCTATGTTAGTGTTATCTAATACACAACCGTTCAAAAGGGGCCTTCCAATATACAAATGAGTATGTGAAGTACCTTTCTATATACCTCATGGGTACGTGAAAGGTTGTTTGATATACCGACGGTACTTGGAAGAACCATAGAGTTCTCGGGATACAGTACAGGAAATAGAACAACAAATCCTATGTATTAAGACGCTGAAACACATCTCTACCCTAATACTCAAGTTACTAAATGTTTTAACCTAGAACTAGCGTTAATTTTATCTTAAATGATTAGGTGAATGCATGAGATGTGGACAGAAAAGTAAAACCACACGGCATGCGATGCAAATTTTTTACTTTATCATTCAAAATATGCCCTAGTTACAGGAAGGAGAGAGTGATTTAATTCTTCTTCTTCAAAAAAAATCCCCAAACAGTCACACTGAACTTATATTTCAAAAATGCCAACAAGCAAAAAACTTCTACTAATTGAAACCTCAAAGTGAAAAGAAGCAAGATCTATTTTCCAAAAAGAAAGACACCACTACTATTTGGCACACTTAGCACTTTTTACAATTCTTCAAATATGAAAAGATCTAACTCATAACTATGATATATTTTGGGAAAGCAAAGAAAATAAAAAAGAAAAGAAGAATGTGAATGCCTGAAAGTTTGCGAAACTAATCAAGGATTCAGTGGTTCATATTCAAATAGAACTATGATCAAATATCAAAAGTTTCTTCTAATCAAAAGTAAAAGTAAGATTTCATTAACCTGTGAAGAACAAAAATGAATAAACTAAAAGAAAAAAGTTTTCCTCTGAGTTGATCTAGCAGTAAAAAAGAGATCTGATGATCTGGATTTATGCGTGAATGAAATGAAAGAACATATACATAATCGTAATCATAGACATTTTGCAAAGATAACAGAGATACAATAAACACATATTCTATTAAATGGCGGAAATAGAACAAATTGTAATACAATTGCTAGAATGGTGGTAGCTATCTCTGAGAAGAGATGTGGCTGCTACGCTCATCCGTGCCAAGCTGAATACAAAATGAGGCCAAAGGGGACTATTTATAATAAGAATGAGGTGAGAACCCCAAAATTCCAAAACGTAACCCTAGAAGATGAACCGTCATAAAGTTTGTGGCCCCAAGATGGTAAGTTGAATAGTCAACTTCCTGGGGTCATAACTTTTACATACAACGTCCGCTTCGGGCGTTCGATAGCTCGTTGGAAAGGTCTGTCTAAGATTTAAAACTTTTGGTTGGCCAAATGGATGCCGTTGGCAACCATTTGGCCCAAAATCTCTAAAAAACGTCATTTAGGGCCTCAAAACGGCCCCGAAAGTTTAGGACCTGAAAAACTGTAGAAAAATAACTAGGAAACTGCCACAATGGACAATTGTTTTGAGCTAGTGGAATAGGTGGGTGTCCATAGATCTCCATTTGGATCAATCCTCTCTCCTTAGGAAGCAATGGTCTCCATTGCATCGAATCCCATATCATATCTCGAACTGTGTGTTGAGTTGATCTCCTAGTGCGACATTTGTTGAAGTGAAGAGGATGCTTTTCTTTGGCATCCCGAGATGGTTGTAATTGTTGTGTCGATGATTTGTTTTTGGATGAGCACCTTGAATGCATGGCCTTGTATCGTAGATGTACTCGGATAGATGAGGAAACGATGGCTCTGTTTGCTTCTTGTATCTGATGAGCAGAGACACCCTGTGTAGAGGGCGTGGAGGTCTCTGTGATCTTATGTTCTCCTTTAGACGCAATTGTGAGGAGGAATAATTTCTTGGTGTGGTTGCTACCCTGCCAGATTGTGGAAGGTACAACTGTCTCTGGAATCTGGTAGAGTTGTCCTCCCAAAGTGACAATGACACTGTGAGGCCATGACTCATATATAGCATGACGCTTTCACATATATGGTTGTCCTAAAAGAACATCACAGACTTCAAGTGGGGCCACATCACACAATACCTTGTCTTTGAAAGGCTTGATGCCATATGGTAGGAGACATTGTTGAGTAATGTGAATACCTCGTCCTTGGCTTAGCCAACCGATGGTGTAAGGTTGCGGGTGTGGTGTTGGCGAAAGATCTAATCCCTTGACGACTTCTGCTGAGATCAATTTCTTTTGGCTTCTGTTGTCAACAACAAAATGTAGAGGCATTCCCTTCAACCACATCTGCGAGTGGAATAGGCACTCCTCTGCCTCTGACTCTTTAGGATCCTCTAGTTGAATATATGTGGTAGCAACAGTGGCAGTGGGGTCTGCATCAATGATCTGCCTCACATTGTATGCGGCTGTGGCATTGGGTTCAGAATCAGAATCAGGATATGATTCTGAATATTTGATCTTGGCCACTAATGACTGCTTTGAGCGACATTCATCAGTGCTGTGCCAAGGGTTTTTATAAAATTCGCACCACTTACTAGTGTCCTTCTTTGTCTTTCCATCTCCCTTCTTTGCTTGTGGCGGGGACTAGTTGTCGTTTCCTTGTCCTATGTTTTGCGGGCCAGGGTTTCCCTTGCCTTCCTTCTATGCTGGGTGCGTAGGTCCAGAGTCTCGCTTGTTCTTTTGTCAAAATTTCTCCTTGATTTTGACAGCATACCGATAGGCGGATCCAAGTGAATAGATGTCGAGGAAGTCCATCTGAATTCGGATGTACCGATGTAGACCACTACGATATTTTAGAATCAGGCGTCGCTCGAAGTCTTTGATACTCAGCTTTGTATGCAAGGTATGAAATTTGTTGGCGTACTACGACACCGTCTGGTCCCTTTCTTGACACAAAATGGTCCATTTTGTGTACTGGTCATCATAGATTCCCATAGGGTAATATTGTTCCTTGACGGAATCTATGAAAGAGGCCCAAGTGGGATTTGTTTCAAACATTTAAGACTCATCTGATGAGTTTTTCTCACAATAAGTACCCCACCAATTTTGGACATGGGGGACTTCCTTAAGGAGCACAAAGGTAATCTTTTCTCTATCGAAACAATTGTGGATAGAGAAATACCCTTCTAGATCATTCAACCAATTATCTAGGGCATCTGCATCAATATTGCCTACAAATAAAGGAATATCAAAGTTAACTTGTACCTTAAAGGGAGTTGCATCCCCGAACCGAATGCTCGTTGAAGATGCACTTCCCGTTGCCGGCATTCGCCAAAGAATTTGGGTGAAACTATCCATCATCTCGTTCCTCTGTCGCTCAATGGATTCCTCGAACAACGACTTGATAGGATCTCTTGCTTTGTCTTCTCTCTTTTATTTCACCATGGGAGGTCATTTGGGATGACGAGAATGATCAAGTCAAACTAGTTCAAGACCAAACTCTCTATACTTGGACCTCGTTGGGGACATGCGCCAAGAAACAATCAAAGAGCAGATTGCTCTGATACCACTGATCCGGATTTATGCATGAATGAAATGAAAGAAAATATACACAATCGTAATCAAAGACATTTTGTAAAGATAACAGAGATATGGTAAAAACATATTCTATTAAATGATGGAAATAGAACAAACCGTAATACAATTGCTAGAATGGTGGTAGCTATCTTTGAGAAGAGATGTGGCTGCTACGCTCATCCATGCCAACCTAAATACAAAATGAGGAAAAATGGGCCTATTTATAATAAGAATGAGGCGAGAACCCAAAAAGTCCAAAACATAACCCTAGAAGATGAACCATCATAAAGTTTGCAGCCCCAAGGTGGTAAGTTGAAGAGTCAAACTCATGGGGTCATAACTTTTGCATACGACCTTCGATTTGGGCATTTGATAAATCCTTGGAAAGGTCTGTCTAATCTTTACAACTTTTGGTCAAAAAAAGTTATGCCATTGGCAACCATTTGGCCTTGAATCTCCAAAAAACATTGTTTAGGGCCTCAAAACGGTCCCGAAAGTATAGGACCCAAAAATACCTTATCTTTGAAAGGCTTGATGCCATATGGTAGGAGGCATTTCTGAGTAATGAAGATACCTCGTCCTTGGCTTAGCCAATTGATGCTGTAAGGTTGCGGGTGTGGTGTTGTTGGAAGCTCCAATCCCTTGACGACTTCTGCTGAGATCAAGTTCTTTTGGCTGTCATTGTCAACAACAAAATTTAGAGCCATTCCCTTCACCCACATCTGCGAGTGGAATAGGCGCTCTTCTGCGTCAGACTCTTTAGGATCCTTTAGTTGAATCTGTGCGGTAGCAATAGTGGCAGTGGGGTCTACATCCATGATCTGCCTCCCATCATATGCGGCTATGGCATTGGGTTCAGAATCAGAATCAAGATCTGATTCTAAAGATTTTATCGTGGCCACTAATGATTGCTTTGAGCGACATTCCTTAGTGTTGTGCCAAGGGATTTTATGAAATTATCACCACTTACCAGTGTCCTTCTTTGTCTTTCCATCTCCCTTCTTTGCTTGTGGCAGGGACTGGTTGTCCTTTCCTTGTCCTGTGTTTTGCAGGACAGGGTTTCCCTTGCCTTTCTTCTACGCTGGGTGCACAGGTCCAGAGTCTCACTTGTTCTTTTGTTAAAATTTCTCCTTGATTTTGACAGCATATCGATAGGCGGATCCAAGTGAAGAGATGTCGAGGAAGTCCATCTGACTTCGAATGTATCGATGTATACCATTGCAATATTTCAGAATCAGGTGTCACTCGGGGTCCTTGATACTCATCTTTGTACGCAAGGTATGGAATTTGTTGGTGTACTTCGACACCATCTGGTCCCTTTCTTGACGGGGAATGGTCCATTTTGTGCACTGGTCATCATAGTTTCTCATAGGGCAATATTGTTCCGTGATGGCATCTATGAAAGAGGCCCAAGTGGGATTTGTTTCAAACATTTTAGACTCATCTGATGCGTTTTGCTCACAATAAGTAACCCACCAATTTTGGACATGGGGGACTACTTTAAGGAGCGCAAAGGTAATCTTTTATCTGTCGAAAAAATTGTGGATAGAGAAATACCCTTCTAGAACATAAAACCAATTATCCAAGGCATCTGCATAAATATTGCCTTCAAATAAAGGAATATCAAAGTTAAATTTATAAAGGAATATATAAAGGAGTTGCATCCCCGAACCGACTGCTCGTTGAAGACGCACTTGCTGTTGCCAGCATTCGTTGAAGGATTTGGGTGAAACTATCCATAATCTTGTTCCACTGTCGCTCGAGGGCTTCCTAGAGCAACGACTTGATAGGATCTCCTGCTCTCTCATCTCTCTTTTCTTTCGCCATGGGAGGTCATTTGGGATGATAAGAATGATCAATTCAAACTAGTTTGAGACCAAACTCTCTATACTCGGACCTCGTCGGGGACATGCGCCGAAAAATAATCAAAGAGCAGATTTCTCTCATACCACTGATTCAGATTTATGCATGAAAGAAATGAAAGAAAACATATAGAATCTTAATCACAGACATTTTGCAAAGATAACAGAGATACAGTAAACAAATATTCTATTAAATGGTGGAAATAGAACAAACTGTAATACAATTGCTAGAATGGTGGTAGCTATCTCTGAGAAGAGATGTGGCTGCTATGCTCATCCGTGCCAAGATGAATAAAAAATGAGTCCAAATGGGCCTATTTATAATAAGAATGAGGTGAGAACCCCAAAAGTCCAAAACGTAACCCTAGAAGATGAACCGTCATAAAGTTTGCGGCCCCAAGGTGGTAAGTTGAACAGTTAACTTCTCGGGGTCATAACTTTTGCATACGACCTCCGATTTGGGAGTTTGATAGCTCATTGGAAAGGTATGTCTAAGATTTACTACGTTTTGTCTACCAAATGCATGCCATTGGAAACCATTTATCCCTAAATCTCCAAAAAAAATTGTTTAGGGCCTTAAAATAGCCCCGAAAGTTTAGGACACAAAAAACTATTGAAAAATAACTAGAAAAATACCATAATGGACAATTGTTTTGAGCCAATGGAATAGGTGGGTGTCCATCGATATCCATCTAGAACAATCCTCTCTCCTTACGAAGCAATGGTATCCATTGCGTCGAATCCCATATCATATCTTGAACTGTGTGTTGAGTTGATCTCCTGGTGCGGCATTTGTTGAAGTGAAGAGGCTGCTTTTCTTTGGCATCTCGAGAGGGTTGTAATTGTTGTGTGGATGATTAGTTTCTGGATGAGCACCTTGAATGCATGTCCTTCCATCATAGAGGTACTCGGATATATGAGGAAACAATGGCTTTTTTTTCTTGTCTCTGATGAGCAAAGACACCCTGTGTAGAGGCTGTGGAGGTCTCTATGATCTTATGTTCTCCTTCAAACGCAATTGTAAAGAGGAATAATTTCTTGGTGTGGGAGCTTATCTTCCTACCCTACGAGACTGTGGCAGGTGCAACTGTCTCTGGGATCTTGTAGAGTTGTCCTCCCAAAGTGACAATGACACTATGAGGCCATGACTCATATACAGTATGACGCTTCCACATATATGGTTGTCCTAAAAGAACATCACATACTTCAAGTGGGGCCACATCAAACAATACCTCATCTTTGAAAGGCTTAATGCCATATCGTAGGAGTCATTGCTGAGTAATGCAGATACCTCATCCTTGGCTTACCCAACCAATGCTGTAAGGTTGCGGGTGTGGTGATATCGGAAGCTCCAATCCCTTGATGAATTTTGCTGAGATCAAGTTCTTTTGGCTGTCGTTGTCAACAACAAAATGTAGAGGCATTCCCTTCACCCACATCTGCAAGTGGAATAGGTGATTCTCTTCCTCTGACTCTTTAGGATCCTCTAGTTGAATCTATGTGGTAGCAACAGTGGTAGTGTGGTCTACATCAATGATTTGCATCCAATTGTATGCGGATGTGGAATTGGGTTCAGAATCAGAATCAGGATCTGATTCTGAATATTTGATCTTGGCCACTAATGACTGCTTTGAGCGACATTCATCAGTGTTGTGCCAAGGGATTTTATGAAATTTGCACCACTTACCAGTGTCCTTCTTTGTCTTTCCATCTCCCAGCTTCTTTTCTTATGGTAGGAACTGGTTGTCCTTTCCTTGTCCTGTGTTTTCCAGGCTAGGGTTTCCCTTGCCTTGCTTCTACGCTGAGTGCACAGGTCCAGAGTCTCGCTTGTTCTTTTGTCGAAATTTCTCCTCGATTTTTAACAGCATTACGATAGGCGGATCCAATGAAGAGATTTCGAGGAAGTCCATCTCAGTTTGGATGTATCGATGTAGACCAATGCGATATTTCAGAATTAGTTGTCACTCGGAGTCCTTGATACTCAGCTTTGTACTCAAGGTATGAAATTTGTTGGTGTACTCCGACACCGTCTGGTTCCTTTCTTGACACAGAATGGTCAATTTTGTGTACTGGTCATCATAGTTTCCCACAGGGTAATACTATTCCCTGATGGCATCTATGAAAGAGGCCCAAGTAGGATTTGTTTCAAACATTTCAGACTCGTCTGATGAGTTTTTCTCACAATAAGTACCCCACCAATTTTGGACATGGGGGACTTCCTTAAGGAGCGCAAAGGTGATATTTTCTCTGTCCAAAAAATTGTGGACAGAGAAATACCCTTCTAGAAGCTTCAACCAATTATCCAAGGCATCTGCATCAATATTTCCTTCAAATAAAAAAATATCAAAGTTAACTTCTACCTTAAAGGGAGTTGCATCGCCGAACTGACCGCTCGTTAAAGATGCACTTGCCGTTGCCGGCATTCGTTGAAGGATTTGGGTGAAACTATCCATCATCTCATTCCTCTATCACTCGATGGCATTCTTGACTAGCGACTTGATAGGATATCCTGCTCCATCGTCTCTCTTTTCTTCCATTGTGGGAGGTCATTTGGGACAGGGAGAATTATCAAATCAAACTAGTTCGAGACAAAACTCTCTATACTCGGACCTCGTCGGGGACATGCGCTAAGAAACAATCAAAGAGAATATTGCTCTGATACCACTGAACCAAATTTATGCATGAAAAAAATGAAAGAAGATATACAGAATCATAATCACAGAAAATTTTCAAATATAACAGAGATACAGTAAACACATATTCTATTAAATGGTAGAAATAGAACAGACTATAATACAATTGCTAGAATGGTGGTAGCTATCTCTGAGAATAGATGTGGCTGCTACGCTCATCTGTGCCAAGCTAAATAAAAAATGATGCCAAAGGGACCTATTTATAATAAGAATGAGGTGAGAACCCCAAAATTCCAAAACGTAACCCTAGAAGATGAACCATCATAAAGTTTGCGGCCCTAAGGTTGTAAGTTGAACAAATAACTTTCGGGGGTCATAACTTTTGCATACGATCTCTGATTTGGGAGTTTGATAGCTCGTTGGAAAGGTTTGTCTAATATTTACAACTTTTGGTCATTAAAATCCATGTTGTTGACATACATTTGGCCCTGAATCTCCAAAAAACATCATTTAGGGCCTCAAAATGACCCCGAAAGTTTAGCACCCGAAAAACTGTAGAAAAATAACTAGGAAACTGCCACAATGGACAATTGTTTTGAGCGAGTGGAATAGGTGGGTGTCCACTGATCTCCATCTAGATAAATCCTCCCTCCTTAGGAAGAAATGGTATCCATTGTGTCGAATCCCATATCATATCTCGAACTGTGTGTTGAGTCGATCTCCTGGTACGACATTTGTTGAAGTGAAGAGGTTGCTTTTCTTTGGCATCCCAAGAGGGTTGTAATTGTTGTGTGGATGGTTTGTTTTTGGATGAGCACCTTGAATCTGTGGCCTTGCATAAGAGAAGTACTCAGATAGATTAGGAAATGATGGCTCAATTTTCTTCTTGTGTCTGATGAGCAAAGACACTCTGTGTAGAGGGTGTGGAGGTCTCTGTGATCTTATGTTCTCCTTCAGACGCAATTGTGAGGAGGAATAATTTCCTGGCATGGGAGCTTATCTTCCTACCCTGTGAGACTATGGAAGGTACAACTGTCTCTGGGATCCGGTAGAGTTGTCCACCCAAAGTGACAATGACACTGCGAGGCCATGACTCATATATAGCATGACGCTTCCACATATATGGTTGTCCTAAAAGAACATCACATACTTCAAGTGGGGCCACATCACACATGCCTCGTCTTTGAAAGGATCGATGCCATATGGTAGGAGGCATTGTTGAGTAATGCAGATACCTCGTCCTTGGCTTACCCAACAGATGCTGTAAGGTTGCGGGTGTGGTGTTGTCGGAAGCTCCAATCCCTTGATGACTTCTACTGAGATTAGGGTCTTTTGGATGCCGTTGTTAACAACAAAATAAAGAGGCATTCCCTTCACCCACATCTGCGAGTGGAATAGGCGCTCCTCTGCCTCCAACTCTTTAGGATGCTTAGTTGAATCTGTGTGGTAGCGACAGTGTAGTGGGGTCTACATCAATGATCTGCCTCCCATTGTATGTGGCTGTGGAATTGGGTTCAAAATCAGAATCAGGATCTGATTTTGAAGATTTGATCTCAGCCACTAATGACTGCTTTGAGCGACATTCATCAGTGTTGTGCCAAGGGCTTTAATGAAATTCGCACCACTTACTAGTGTCCTTCTTTGTCTTTCCATCTCCCTTCTTTGCTTGTGGCAGGGACTGGTTGTCCTTTCCTTATTCTGTGTTTTGCGGGCTAGGGTTTCCCTTGCCTTGCTTCTGCACTAGGTGCACAGATCTAGAGTCTCGCCTGTTCTTTTGTCGAAATTTCTCCTTGATTTTGACAGCATACGGATAGGCGGATCCAAGTGAAGAGATGTTGAGGAATTCCATCTAAATTTGAATGTACTGATGTAGACCACTGTGATATTTCAGAATTAGGTGTCGCTCAGAGTCCTTTATACTCAGCTTTGTACGTAAGGTATGAAATTTGTTGGTGTACTCCAACACCATCTGGTCCCTTTCTTGACGCAGAATGGTCCATTTTGTGTATTGGTCATCATAGTTTCCTATAGGGTAATACTGTTCCTTGATGGCATTTATGAAAGAGGCCCAAGTGGGATTTGTTTCAAACATTTATGACTCGTCTGATGAGTTTTTCTCACAATAAGTACCCCACCAATTTTGGACATGGGGGACTACCTTAAGGAGCGTAAAGGTAATCTTTTCTCTGTCGAAAAAACTGTGGATAGAGAAATACCCTTCTAGAACATTCAACCAATTATCCAGGGCATCTGCATCAATATTGCCTTCAAATAAATGAATATCAAAGTTAACTTGTACCTTAAAGGGAGTTGCATCCCCGAATCGACTTCTCGTTGAAGATGCACTTGCCGTTGCCAACATTCGCCGAAGGATTTGGGTGAAACTAAGCATCAGCTCGTTCCTCTGTAGCTCAAGGGCTTCCTCGAGCAGTGACATGATAGGATCTCCTGCTCCGTCGTCTCTCTTTTCTTCCTCCATGGGAGGTCGTTTGGGACGATGAGAATGATCAAGTCAAACTAGTTCGAGACCAAACTCTCTATACTTGGACCTCGTCGAGGACATGCACCGAGAAACAATCAAAGAGCAGATTGCTTTGATACCACTGATCTAGATTTATGCGTGAATGAAATCAAAGAAAATATACAGAATCGTAATCATAGAAATTTTGCAAAGATAACAGAGATACAATAAACACATATTCTATTAAATGGCGGAAATAAAACAAACTGTAATACAGTTGCTAGAATGGCGGTAGCTATCTCTGAGAAGAGATGTGGCTGCTACGCTCATCCGTGCCAAGCTAAATACAAAATGAGGCTAGAGGGGCCTATTTATAATAGGAATGAGGTGTGAACCCCAAAATTCCAAAACGTAACCCTAGAAGATGAACCATCATAAAGTTTGTGGCCCCAAGGTGGTAAATTGAACAGTTAACTTCCCAGGGTCATAACTTTTGCATACGACCTCTGATTTGTGCGTTCGATAGCTGATTGGAAAGGCCTGTCTTAGATTTACAACTTTTTTTTTCCCAAATGCATGCCATTGGAAACTATTTGGCCCTGAATATACAAAAAATTCCGTTTAGGGCCTCAAAATGACCTCAGAAGATTAGGACCCGAAAAACTATTGAAAAATAATGAGGAAACTGCCACAATGGACAATTGTTTTGAGCCACTGGAATAGGTGGGTGTCCACCGATCTCCATCTGGATCAATCCTCCCTCCTTAGGAAGCAATGGTGTCCATTGTGTCGATTTGCATATCATATCTTGAACTGTGTGTTGAGTTGATCTCCTTGTGCGACATTTGTTGAAGTGAAGAGACTGCTTTTCTTTGGCATCTCGAGAGGGTTGTAATTGTTGTGTGGATGATTTGTTTTTGGATGAGCACCTTGAATGCATGGCCTTGCATCATATAGGTACTCGGATAGATGAGAAAATAATGGCTCTGTTTTCTTCTTGTGTCTGATGAGCAGAGACACCTTGTGTAGAGGGTGTGGAGGTCTCTATGATCTTATGTTCTCCTTCAAACGCAATTGTGAGGAGGAATAATTTCATGGTGTGGGAGCTTATCTTCCTACCCTATGAGACTGTGGAAGGTGAAACTGTCTTTGGGATCCGTTAGAGTTGTCCTCCCAAAGTGATAATGACACTGCGAGGTTATGACTCATATACAGCATGATGCTTCCACATATATGGTTGTCCTAAAAGAACATCACAGAATTCAAGTGGGGCCACATCACACAATACCTCATCTTTGAAAGGCTTGATGCCATACCATAGGAGGCATTTTTGAGTAATGTGGATACCTCATCCTTGGCTGAGCCAACTGATGCTGTAAGGTTACGGGTGTGGTGTTGTCGGAAGCTCCAATCCCTTGATGACTTCTGCTGACATTAGGTTCTTTTGGCTGTCGTTGTCAACAACAAAAATGTAGAGGCATTCCTTTCACCCACATTTGCGAGTGGAATAGGTGCTCCTCTACCTCTGACTCTTCAGGATCCTCTAGTTGAATCTGTGCGGTAGCAACAGTGGTAGTGGGGTCTACATCATTGATTTGCTTCCAATTGTATGCGATTATGGCATTGGGTTCAGAATCAGAATCAGGATCTGATTTTGAATATTTGATCTCGGACACTAATGAATGCTTTAAGCGACATTCATCAGTGTTGTGCCAAGGGATTTTATGAAATTTGCACCACTTACCAGTGTCCTTCTTTGTCTTTGCATCTCCCTTCTTTGCTTATGGTGGGGACTGGTTGTCCTTTCCTTGTCTCGTGTTTTGCCGGCTAGGGTTTCCCTTGCCTTGCTTCTGCGCTGGGTGCGCAGGTCCAGAGTCTTGATTGTTCTTTTGTCAAAATTTCTCCTCGATTTTAACAACATACTGATAGGAAAATCCAAGTGAAGAGATGTCGAGGAAGTCCATCTCAGTTCGGATGTACCGATGTAGACCACTGCGATATTTCAGAATTTGTTGTCACTCGCACTACTACATTTTGACCAAAAATCCGATGGCCATCATGTCGGATTTTCGACACTTCCCTGTCGCATGTACGACACTTTGATTTTTTGTTAAGCGTCGGAAACATGTTGTCGGGTTTCCGACACCTAAATAATCGTCGGTTAAGCGACACCTATGTAACCGTCGGTTAAATTTAAAGCATCGGTTAAGCGACGGAATATTTTCGACAGTGGTAAAAGTTTTTTAAGAAAATAACCTTCATGCCGTCGGTTAAGCGACAGAAGGACCGTCAGATAAGCGACGGATATTAAGATGAAGTGTCGAAAAAACGACAGAAAGAACCATCGGATTTGCGACGGATATCTACAAAAAGCGTCGGAAAAGCGACAGGTGAAAGTGTCGCTTAAGCGACGCCTGTTGAAATTAAAAAAAAAATATATTGTGAAAATATTGTGCCAGTACCTAATTCTCATCGCACTAGGTAAGCAATAACAAACCAAATTTTATACAAAGGAGATAGATTTACGCT
>LPNX010271020.1:41352-76929 GCA_001517045.1 Pseudotsuga menziesii
AACATGTTAATGGCATGCTCATATCTGGTTGCATTTCATGCATGCATTTATCTTGTATAACATGTGTATTGGGGAATGGCCTCATTTGTATTCATGGATTTTATTTTAGAAGGTTGAATGTTTTATTTTAGTGGCTCTTTGGCATGCTGGCCTATCTTTAGTTACTCTTATTTCTCTATGAATTACCTTGATTCAACCTTTCTTGTAGGTTTCCATGTGTCTTAGGTCTTCGATTTGGGGCCAGGGACATCATCGAAAAGTATACCTAGATGTGTTTTTCCTGTCATCTATGCTTCCTCCACTATCACTGCGAGTATATCCAATAAGTCTGAAATTTTCTGAAGTAGAATACAAAATACATAAATCTTTTGTGCCACTCACATATTCGTAGAATTCTTTTATCTTCCTACCATTGAGATTCCTTTGGACAATCCACAAACCTTGAAATTATGCTTACTACATATATAATATCGAGTATCATGGATGTCAAATACATAAGGATTCTAACCAACCCTTTTAATAGTGTGGGATCAACATCTGATACATCATTCTCCTTGCTTAACTTCAATCCAGTTATGACTGGTGTTGGGGAATCTTTGCAATTCAACATATTAAATCTCTTCAATTGGAGTGTGAAATCAATATACCATCTTTGGATTGATGGAATTCAATGCCCAAGAAATATTTCATAAGCCCTAGATCTTTAATTTTATATTCATATTTCATCATTAATTTAAAGTGATCTACGTTGAAATCACTGGTAAATTTCATATCATCCTCATACAAACAAAGAATTAACATATTACCATGTTTGTTGGCTTTGATGTACAATGTTGTCTCACAGTCACTTCTTTGAAATCCATTATGAAGGAGATATGAGTCAATGTGATTGTACCAAGCTCTAGGAGCTTGCTTTAATCATTAAAGATCCTTTTTAAAAGTGTATACCTTATTTTATTACCGTAGAATCATATTTAATCTTTAGGTTATTCCACACATTTGTTCCTCTAAATAGTCATTTAGAAATGTTGATTTAACATCCATTTCATAAATAGGGCATTTGTTGTGCGGAACAATGGCCAAAATTGTTTTAACTATGTCCATTTATGAAACAAGTGCAAATATTTCATTGAAATATATGGCAGGCTATTGTGTGAAGCCTCTTGCAACTAATATTTCCTTCTGATTTTGCACATTCCCATCAACATCTTGTTTGGTTTTATAAATCCATTTTATACTTATGCCATCCTTTTCTTTAGGCACATCTACCAACTCCCATGTTTGGTTCTTTGCAAAGCATTCAATTTATTCATCCATGACTTTCTCGCATACATCATTTTTAGGAGTTTCTTCAGAGGCTGGTGGAGCATCTATTTTGGAAAACAATGCAAAAACTAAAAATGAATTTATTATATGAACATTATATAAATACTGCAAACATCTTTTTTTTCATGGAAATAAGCTTTCTAATGTCATATCAGAAGATGTAGTACTACTTGGACTACTTGTTCGAGTTTGTTGCACTCTTGGTGTACTTAAAAGAGTAGCTTATGATGTAGAAGGTGGCATAATAGTTTGTGTTGTGTCATGTGGTGCATTTCTTGGAGTGGAGGGTATGGAAATTTGACTTATATGTGGTATATTAACCACATCATCTATCATGTCATAATGAGAGACAAAATCTATAATTTTTTCATTCTTCTCTACACTTCCATCCCATCCTTCATTCTCCAAAAACTGAACATCATGGCTGATTATGATAATTTTGGTGATGGCATCATACAACTTGTATGATTGTGTACCTTATGAACAGCCAATGAATATGTGTTTCTATCATTTTTTATCCAATGAATTTCTCAGCTCATCTGATATACGTGCATATGCGATACACCCAAAAACTTTTAAATCGAAGACACTATGTTTCATACCTATCCAAGCCTCTTGCAGAACATTGTTCTTCACACTCTTCATTGGACACCTATTCATGATGTTTACAACACTGGCTATTGCATCAACCTATTATTCATTTGACAATTGTTTGGATACCAACATGTTGTGCAGTATTTCCACAATGGTTTTTTCTTCCTCTTTGCGACACCATTTTGTTAAGGTGTATAACAGGTTGTAAATTTCTTGTGTATACCATGAGGTTTATGAATATTGAAGAAATATTTTGAAATATATTCACTTTCTTTGTCTATTCTTAAGGATTTGATGTAATAGCCACTTTGCTTCTCCAAAATCGCCTTAAACTGCTGAAAACATTCAAATGCATCATATTTATGTTTCAGGAAAGAAATCCAAGTTTTTCTTATAAAATCATTAATGAATGTGAGGAAGCAATTGCAGTCGCCTATAGAGGGTGTTTGTATTGGTCCATATATATGTGAATGCATAATTTCAAGTGGTGCACGAGCTCTAATTCACTTGCCAATTGAAAATGATTTTCTGTGTTCTTTTCCAAAGATACAACCTTCACACATTCTTTCTGGTTTCTTAATCAGTGTAAAACCTTTCAACATATTTGTTTATATGTAGTAGCTTCATCCCACAAAAATCTAAATGTCCAAATCTAAAATCAAGACTTATCCTGAACCTCTAATTGAAATGTTACTTGTATTTATGTACCATTTTATTTTTCTTCCTTGGATCATGGGTTGTCTGCTTCTTTACATTCTGCTTTAAATCGAGTGCAAGAGTTTACATTATTTGTGTCTTGCGCAATCCTTTGCTCCAAATCAAGCCTTACTATTTAAGAGAAATAAATAGTTTATTGTCAGTTGTGCCTTAGCTATCAGTTGATTGGTTGGATACCTATCCATAATAACACAATGATCATCTTCCATGTAGACTATATAGCCCTTTCACAACAATTTCCCAAGACTCATTAAATTATGTTTTATTCCTGCAACATAATATACATGGTGCATAATTTTCTATGTCTCCCTTTTGGTTAGAATATAAACATTGTCATTTCCCAAAATAGTGGCTTTGATATTGTTATCAAGTGTGACATTAGTTTGAAGTGATTTATCCATACTAGAAAACAAATTTCTAGATTTCTTGTCATATGATTAGTACATCCTAAATCTAAATACCATATATCGCATGGACTTTCTTGGAGAATATTACATTCAAGTAAGGAAGAATTCCATAAACATTGTTTTAGTGGAAGTGTTGGTGTTGCTTTACTAATTTTGACCTTGCTTATTTCGTTCATCTTTTTTTTCTTTACATTCATATCCATAATACTAAAACTTCTTACAATAATGGCATCATATTCAGGATTTGTCAAATCGTTGGCCACTTGGCTAACTGGGATTATGATTTTGATCTTTACGGAAAACATTTGCATTACTACAACTCGGTCGATCTCTAGAAAAACATTTTGCTCAGCCTATATGGTTAAATCTCCCCCTTCCTCTTACATGGCTTATAGTTGATTTTGTTGCAAATGCGTTTTCCAATGATGTATTTGATTTGTTTAATATGTGTTCATGATTGATCAATGAGACTTGCAACTCACCAAGAATTAATTAGGTCAAATATTTGGTTTCTTCAAAAATCACATGTAAAGGATCAAATTTAGGAGGAGGAATTCTACTACTTTTTCAACAAACTTCCTATCCTCTATGGTTTCTCCATCAGAATTAATTTGATTCCACCAAAGTGAGTATACTAGGATACACTATCCTTGTAGATGTAGGTTGAAAGTTCACACTATCCTTGTAGATGTAGGTTGAAAGTTCACATTGCTTATGGATGGTTGATTTCCTGGGTAAGTATTACCCTAAGAAGATTGATTAACTACTGGTTGTACCCCTGAGGGTTTCACCATACTAGAAGGAGAGGTAACCACTTTGGTTTTCATGGAAGGAACTATTACTACTGACTATTCTACAGTAGGGGTCTATCTTACACTGGAAGTGACTCCACTAACTAATGATAAAACCGAAGTTAGGGGTTTCCCCCAAGTTGTAGAAGATACGGGAGAACCAGAAGGAAAAACAGGATTTGGAACTGTAGTAATAGGCTTGGAGGGTTGTCCTAGATCAATAACTATTGAACCTCAAGCCGGTGATGTTAAACTAATAGCTAATTGAGACAACAAAAGTGGGCGGTATCCAAGAGGGGTTGTTTACGGAAGACAAGGTAAAAGAGCTGACATGGGTTCTTGATGAGGAAGAGGCGAAGCAGTGATGTTTTCAATGCTCTCTTGAAAGTCACTTAAACAATCAATAGTTGGATGGACCCTTCTAAACATTTCCTCATTCCATGGAGCATCCCTAGAGGGATTAACACAAGAGGATTTGGTAGTCCCAAATTCAGAAATAGCTTGACCTAAAGAAGTTCTCCGAAAAGGAGCATTAGGGCCATATTATGTCCCCTTGGTATCATCAGACGAGTGATTGACAACCCAATTTGATGAACCAACATGACCTTCCATCGGAAAATGAAAGGTATTATCAGCCGTAGTAGGATGCTCAACCAAGGGATTATCATAAGTAGTAAATTCTTTGCCAAATTCCACAATTGGATTCCCTTCCACATGGGATTTAGTTGTGGCACCTTGATTTGTGGCTTCCATTGCGCTCTATCCTATGACAGGAGGAAGGTCAGGTGGTAGGCCTTGAACCCTTCGATATCGTCTCAAAGGTAACTCATCCAGACTGTTGGTCACTAAAACCTAACCTAGGGTTTGAAACTAGAATTACACACAAAACCACTCCTACGCAAGCTAAAGTTAAGAAGAAAACTTAGGTGATAAGAGGGGATGATAAAATTTGATTCCTCACTAGGATTGTTAAGTCTTTTCAAGTCGTGATATACCGCATGGTCCATCAATAAAGGGCGACAAGGAGGATTGGGACCGTACGCTTTCCTGAGTACCAGATTACTTGGACGGTACATGCGTAGTAGCTCCATGAGTGTTGTTCTTGGTGTATTGCTCCAGCAAGATGGCCAAAATGATTTTCTCAGTTGGTTTTAATAATCCTAGAGGGGTCTCCCGATCTACGAAAGGTGCGCGGGAGTTCAAATCCGTGTTAGTGTTATCTAATACACAACCGTTCAAAAGGGGCCTTCCAATATACAAACGAGTATGTGAAGTACCTTTCTATATACCTCATGGGTACGTGAAAGGTTGTTTGATATACCGACAGTACTTGGAAGAACCATAGAGTTCTTGGGATACAGTACAGGAAATAGAATCACAAATCCTATGTATTAAGACGCTGAAACACGTCTCTACCCTATCACTCAAGTTACTAAACGTTTTAACCTAGAACTAGCATTAATTTTATCTTAAATGATTAGGTGAATGCATGAGATGTGGACAGAAAAGTAAAACCACACGGCATGCGATGCAAATTTTTTACTTTAACATTCAAATTATGCCCTAGTTACAGGAAGGATAGAGTGATTTAATTCTTCTTCAAAACAAAAATCCCCAAACAGTCACCCTGAACTTATATTTCAAAAATGCCAACAAGCAAAAAACTTCTACTAATTGAAACTTGAAAGTGAAAAGAAGCAAGATCTATTTTCCAAAAAGAAAGACACCACTACTATTTGGCACACTTAGCACTTTTTACAATTCTTCAAATATGAAAAGATCTAACTCATAGCTATGATATATTTTGGGCGAGCAAAGAAAATAAAAAAGAAAAGAAGAATGTGAATGCCTGAAAGTTTGCGAAACTAATCAAGGATTCAATGGTTCATATTCAAATAGAACTATGATCAAATATCAAAAGTTTCTTCTAATCAAAATTAAAAGTAAGCTTTCATTAACCTGTGAAGAACAAAAATGAATAAACTAAAAGAAAAAAGTTTTCCTCTGAGCTGATCTAGCAGTAAAAAAGAGATCTGATAATCTGGATTTATGCGTGACTGAAATGAAAGAACATATACATAATCGTAATCATAGACATTTTGTAAAGATAACAGAGATACAATAAACACATATTCTATTAAATGGCAGAAATAGAACAAACTATAATACAATTGCTGGAATGGTGGTAGCTATCTCTGAGAAGAGATGTGGCTGCTACGCTCATCCGTGCCAAGCTGAATACAAAATGAGGCCAAAGGGGACTATTTATAATAATAATGAGGTGAGAACCCCAAAATTCCAAAACTTAACCCCAGAAGATGAACCGTCATAAAGTTTGCGGCCCCAAGATGGCAAGTTGAACAGTCAACTTCCTGGGGTCATAACTTTTGCATACAACCTCCGCTTTGGGGGTTCGATAGCTCATTGGAAAGGTCTGTCTAAGATTTAAAACTTTTGGTTGGAAAAATGCATGCCTTTGGCAACCATTTGGCCCCAAATCTCCAAAAAACGTCGTTTAGGGCCTCAAAACGGCCCCGAACGTTTAGGACCTGAAAAAATGTAGAAAAATAACTAGGAAACTGCCACAATGGACAATTGTTTTGAGCCAGTGGAATAGGTGGGTGTCCATCGATCTCCATTTGGATCAATCCTCTCTCCTTAGGAATCAATGGTCTCCATTGCATCGAATCCCATATCATATCTCGAACTGTGTGTTGAGTTGATCTCCTAGTGCGACATTTGTTGAAGTGAAGAGGATGCTTTTCTTTGGCATCCCGAGACGGTTGTAATTGTTGTGTCGATGATTTGTTTTTGGATGAGCACCTTGAATGCATGGCCTTACATCGTAGATGTACTTGGATAGATGAGGAAACGATGGCTTTGTTTGCTTCTTGTATCTGATGAGCAGAGACACCCTGTGTAGAGGGTGTGGAGGTCTCTGTGATCTTATGTTCTCCTTCAGATGCAATTGTGAGGAGGAATAATTTCTTGGTGTGGTTGCTACCCTGCGAGATTGTGGAAGGTACAACTGTCTCTGGGATCTGGTAGAGTTGTCCTCCCAAAGTGACAATGACACTGCGAGGCCGTGACTCATATATAGCATGAAACTTTCACATATATGGTTGTCCTAAAAGAACATCACAGAATTCAAGTGGGGCCACATAACACAATACCTTGTCTTTGAAAGGCTTGATGCCGTATGGTAGGAGACATTGTTGAGTAATTCGGATACCTCGTCCTTGGCTTAGCCAACCGATGGTGTAAGGTTGCGGGTGTGGTGTTGTCGAAAGCTCCAATCCCTTGACGACTTCTACTGAGATCAAGTTCTTTTGGCTTCCGTTGTCAACAACAAAATGTAGAGGCATTCCCTTCATCCACATCTGCGAGTGGAATAGGCACTCCTCTGCCTCTGACTCTTTAGGATCCTCTAGTTGAATATGTGTGGTAGCAACAGTGGCAGTGGGGTCTGCATCAATGATCTGCCTCACATTGTATGCGGCTGTGGCATTGGGTTCAAAATCAGAATCAGGATATGATTCTGAAGATTTGATCTCGGCCACTAATGACTACTTTGAGCGACATTCATCAGTGCTATGCCAAGGGTTTTTATAAAATTCGTACCACTTACTAGTGTCCTTCTTTGTCTTTCCATCTCCCTTCTTTGCTTGTGGTGAGGACTGGTTGTCCTTTCCTTGTCTTATGTTTTGTGGGCCAGGGTTTCCCTTGCCTTCCTTCTTCACTGGGTGCGTAGGTCCAGAGTCTTGCTTGTTCTTTTGTCAAAATTTCTCCTTGATTTTGACAGCATACCGATAGGCGGATCCAAGTGAAGAGATGTCGAGGAAGTCCATCTGAATTCAGATGTACTGATGTAGACCACTACGATATTTTAGAATCAGGTGTTGCTCAGAGTCCTTGATACTCAGCTTTGTATGCAAGGTATGAAATTTGTTGGTGTACTACGACACTGTCTGGTCCCTTTCTTGACGCAAAATGGTCCATTTTGTGTACTGGTCATCATAGATTCCCATAGGGTAATATTGTTCCCTGACGGAATCTATGAAAGAGGCCCAAGTGGGATTTGTTTCAAACATTTAAGACTCATCTGATGAGTTTTTCTCACAATAAGTACCCCACCAATTTTGGACATGGGGGACTACCTTAAGGAGCACAAAGGTAATCTTTTCTCTATCGAAAAAATTGTGGATAGAGAAATACCCTTCTAGATCATTCAACCAATTATCTAGGGCATCTACATCAATATTTCCTACAAATAAAGGAATATCAAAGTTAACTTGTACCTTAAAGGGAGTTGCATCCCCGAACTGAATGCTCGTTGAATATGCACTTCCCGTTGCCGGCATTCGCCAAAGGATTTGGGCGAAACTATCCATCATCTCGTTCCTCTATCGCTCAATGGATTCCTCGAGCAACGACTTGATAGGATCTCTTGCTTTGTCTTCTCTCTTTTCTTTCGCCATGGGAGGTCATTTGGGATGACGAGAATGATCAAGTCAAACTAGTTCGAGACCAAAATCTCTATACTCGGACCTTGTCGGGGACATGCGCCAAGAAACAATCAAAGAGCAGATTGCTCTGATACCACTGATCCGGATTTATGTGTGAATGAAATGAAAGAAAATATACACAATTGTAATCACAGACATTTTGCAAACATAACAGAGATATGGTAAAAACATATTCTATTAAATGATGGAAATAGAACAAACCGTAATAAAATTGCTAGAATGGTGGTAGCTATCTTTGAGAAGAGATGTGGCTGCTACGCTCATCCGTGCCAAGCTGAATACAAAATGAGGCCAAAGGGGCCTATTTATAATAAGAATGAGGCGAGAACCCCAAAAGTCCAAAACGTAACCCTAGAAGATGAACCATCATAAAGTTTGCAGCCCCAAGGTGGTAAGTTGAAGAGTCAAACTCACGGGGTCATAACTTTTGCATATGACCTCCGATTTGGGCATTTGATAACTCCTTGGAAAGGTCTGTCTAAGCTTTACAAATTTTGGTCAAAAAAATGCATGCCATTGGCAACCATTTGGCCTTGAATCTCCAAAAAACGTTGTTTAGGGCCTCAAAATGGCCCCGAAAGTTTAGGACCCGAAAAACTATAGAAAAATAACTAGGAAACTGCCACAATGGACAATTTTTTTGAGCCAATGGAATAGGTGGGTGTCCATCGATCTCCATCTGGAGCAATCCTCCCTCCTCTTTAGGAAGCAATGGTCTCCATTGTGTCGAATCCCATATCATATCTCGAACTATGTGTTGAGTTGATCTCCTGGTGCGACATTTGTTGAAGTGAAGAGGCTGCTTTTCTTTGGAATCCCAAGAGGGTTGTAATTTTTGTGTGGATGATTTGTTTTTGGATGAGCACCTTGAATGCATGGCCTTGCATCGTAGAGGTACTCGGATAGATGAGGAAACGATGGCTCTATTTTCTTCTTGTGTCTGATGAGTAGAGACACCCTGTGTAGAGGTCGTGGAGGTCTCTGTGATCTTATGTTCTCCTTCAGATGCAATTGTGAGGAGGAATAATTTCTCGGCGTGGGAGCTTATCTTCCTACCCTGCAAGACTGTGGCAGGTATAACTGTTTCTGGGATCTGGTAGAGTTGTCCTCCCAAAGTGACAATGACACTGCGAGGCCGTGACTCATATACAACATGGTGCTTCCACATATATGGTTGTCCTAAAATAACATCAGAGCCTTCAAGTGGGGCCACATCACACAATACCTTATCTTTGAAAGGCTTGATGCCATATGGTAGGAGGCATTTCTGAAATGAAGATACCTCGTCCTTGGCTTAGCCAATCGATGCTGTAAGGTTGCGGGTGTGGTGTTGTTGGAAGCTCCAATCCCTTGACGAATTCTGCTGAGATCAAGTTCTTTTGGCTGTCGTTGTCAACAACAAAATTTAGAGGCATTCCCTTCACCCACATCTGTGAGTGGAATATGCGCTCTTCTGCCTCAGACTCTTTAGGATCCTTTAGTTGAATCTGTGTGGTAGCAACAGTGGAAATGGGGTCTACATCCATGATCTGCCTCCCATCGTATGCGGCTATGGCATTGGGTTCAGAATATGAATCAAGATCTGATTCTAAAGATTTGATCATGGCCACTAATGATTGCTTTGAGCGACATTCCTTAGTGTTGTGCCAAGGGATTTTATGAAATTCTCACCACTTACCAGTGTCCTTCTTTGTCTTTCCATCTCCCTTCTTTGCTTGTGGCAGGGACTGGTTGTCCTTTCCTTGTCCTTTTTTTTGCAGGATAGGGTTTCCCTTGCCTTTCTTCTGCGCTGGGTGCACAGGTCCAGAGTCTCACTTGTTCTTTTGTTAAAATTTCTCCTTGATTTTGACAGCATATCGATAGGCGGATCCAAGTGAAGAGATGTCGAGGAATTCCATCTGACTTCGAATGTATCGATGTAGACCATTGCAATATTTCAGAATCAAGTGTCACTCAGAGTCCTTGATACTCATCTTTGTACGCAAGGTATGAAATTTGTTGGTGTACTCCGACACCATCTGGTCCCTTTCTTGACGCAGAATGGTCCATTTTGTGCACTGGTCATCATAGTTTCCCATAGGGTAATATTGTTCCGTGATGGCATCTATGAAAGAGGCCCAAGTGGGATTTGTTTCAAACATTTAAGACTCATCTGATGAATTTTTCTCACAATAAGTACCCCACCAATTTTGGACATGGGGGACTACTTTAAGGAGCACAAAGGTAATATTTTATGTGTTGAAAAAATTGTGGATAGAGAAATACCCTTCTAGAACATAAAACCAATTATCTAAGGCATCTGCATCAATATTGCCTTCAAATAAAGGAATATCAAAGTTAAATTTATAAAGGAATATATAAAGGAGTTACATCCCCGAACCGACTGCTCGTTGAAGATGCACTTGCTGTTGCCAGCATTCGTTGAAGGATTTGGGTGAAACTATCCATCATCTCGTTACACTGTCGCTCGAGGGATTCCTTGAGCAACGACTTGATAGGATCTCCTACTCTGTCATTTGTCTTTTCTTTCACCATGGGAGGTCATTTGGGACGACAAGAATGATCAATTCAAACTAGTTTGAGACCAAACTCTCTATACTTGGACCTCATCGGGGACATGCGCCGAAAAATAATCAAAGAGCAGATTGCTCTCATACCACTGATCCGGATTTATGCATCAAAGAAATGAAAGAAAATATACAGAATCATAATCACAGACATTTTGCAAAGATAACAGAGATACAGTAAACAAATATTCTATTAAATGGTGGAAATAGAACAAACTATAATACAATTGCTAGAATGGTGGTAGCTATCTCTGAGAAGAGATGTGGCTGCTACGCTCATCCGTGCCAAGATGAATACAAAATGAGGCCAAATGGGCCTATTTATAATAAGAATGAGGTGAAAACCCCAAAAGTCCAAAACGTAACCCTAGAAGATGAACTGTCATAAAGTTTACGGCCCCAAGGTGGTAAGTTGAACAGTTAACTTCCCGGGGTCATAACTTTTGCATACGACCTCCGATTTGGGCATTTGATAGCTCATTGGAAAGGTATGTCTAAGATTTAATACGTTTGGTCTACCAACTACATGCCATTGGAAACCATTTATCCCTAAATCTCCAAAAAAAAAATTTTAGGGCCTTAAAATAGCCCCGAAAGTTTAGGACACAAAAAACTGTTCAAAAATAACTAGGAAAATACCATAATGGACAATTGTTTTGAGCCAATGGAACAGGTGGGTGTCCATCGATATCCATCTAGAACAATACTCTCTCCTTAGGAAGCAATGGTATCCATTGCGTTGAATCCCATATCATATCTTGAACTGTGTGTTGAGTTGATCTTCTGGTGCGACATTTGTTGAAGTGAAGAGGCTGCTTTTCTTTGGCATCTTGAGAGGGTTGTAATTGTTGTGTGGATGATTAGTTTCTGGATGAGCACCTTGAATGCATGGCCTTCCATCGTAGAGGTACTCGGATATATGAGGAAACAATGGCTTTGTTTTCTTGTCTCTGATGAGCAAAGACACCCTGTGTAGAGGCTGTGGAGGTCTCTATGATCTTATGTTCTCCTTCAAACGCAATTGTGAGGAGGAATAATTTCCTGGTGTGGGAGTTTATCTTCCTACCCTATGAGACTGTGGTAGGTGCAACTGTCTCTGGGATCTTGTAGAGTTGTCCTCCCAAAGTGACAATGACACTGCAAGGCGTGACTCATATACATCATGACGCTTCCACATATATGGTTGTCCTAAAAGAACATCACAGACTTCAAGTGGGGCCACATCAAACAATACCCCATCTTTGAAAGGCTTGATGCCATATCATAGGAGGCATTGCTGAGTAATCCAGATACCTCGTCCTTGGCTTAGCCAACCAATGCTGTAAGGTTGCGGGTGTGGTGATATCGGAAGCTCCAATCCCTTGATGACTTCTGTTGAGATCAAGTTCTTTTGGCTATCGTTGTCAACAACAAAATGTAGAGGCATTCCCTTCACCCACATCTGCAAGTGGAATAGGTGCTTCTCTACCTATGACTCTTCAGGATCCTGTAGTTGAATCTATGTGGTAGCAACAGTGGTAGTGTGGTCTACATCAATGATCTGCATCCAATTGTATGCGGCTATGGCATTGGGTTCAGAACCATAATCAGGATCTGATTTTGAATATTTGATCTTGGCCACTAATGACTGATTTGAGCGACATTCATCAGTGTTGTGCCAAGGGATTTTATGAAATTTGTACCACTTACCAGTGTCCTTCTTTGTCTTTCCATCTCCCAGCTTCTTTGCTTGTGGTAGAAACTGGTTGTCCTTTCCTTGTCCTGTGTTTTGCAGGCCAGGGTTTCCCTTGCCTTGCTTCTACGTTGGGTGCACAGGTCCAAAGTATCGCTTGTTCTTTTGTCGAAATTTCTCCTTGATTTTAATAGCATTCCGATAGGCGAATCCAATGAAGAGATGTCGAGGAAGTCCATCTCAGTTTGGATGTACCAATGTAGACCACTGCGATATTTCAGAATCAGTTGTCACTCGGAGTCCTTGATACTCAGCTTTGTACTCAAGGTATGAAATTTGTTGGTGTACTCCGACACCGTCTGGTTCCTTTCTTGACACAGAATGGTCCATTTTGTGTACTGGTCATCATAGTTTCCCATAGGGTAATACTGTTCCCTGATGGCATCTATGAAAGAGGCCCAAGTGGGATTTGTTTCAAACATTTCAGACTCGTCTGATGAGTTTTTCTCACAATAAGTACCCCACCAATTTTGGACATGGGGGACTGCCTTAAGGAGCGTAAAGGTGATCTTTTCTTTGTCCAAAAAATTGTGGACAGAGAAATACCCTTCTAGAACCTTCAACCAATTATCCAAGGCATCTGCATCAATATTTCCTTCAAATAAAAAAAAATCAAAGTTAACTTCTACCTTAAAGGGAGTTGCATTGCCGAAGCGACTGCTTGTTAAAGATGCACTTGCCGTTGCCGGCATTCGTCGAAGGATTTGGGTGAAACTATCCATCATCTCGTTCCTCTGTCACTTGAGGGCATTCCTGACTAGCGACTTGATAGGATCTCCTGCTCCATTGTCTCTCTTTTCTTCCATCGTGGGAGGTTGTTTGGGACGGGGAGAATTATCAAGTCAAACTAGTTCGAGACAAAAATCTCTATACTCGGACCTCATTGGGGACATGCGACAAGAAACAATTAAAGAGAAGATTGCTCTGATACCACTGAACCAAATTTATGCATGAACAAAATGAAAGAAAATATACAGAATCATAATCACAGAATTTTTCAAATATAACAGAGATACAGTAAACACATATTCTATTAAATGGCGGAAATAGAACAGACTATAATACAATTGCTAGAATGGTGGTAGCTATCTCTGAGAATAGATGTGGCTGCTACGCTCATCTGTGCCAAGCTAAATAAAAAATGAGGCCAAAGGGACCTATTTATAATAAGAATGAGGTGAGAACCCCAAAATTCCAAAACGTAAACCTAGAAGATGAACCGTCATAAAGTTTGCGGCCCCAAGGTTGTAAGTTGAACAAATAACTTTCGGGGGTCATAAATTTTGCATACGATCTCTGATTTGGGATTTTGATAGCTCATTGAAAAGGTTTGTCTAAGATTTACAACTTTTGGTCATAAAAATCCATGTTGTTGGCATACATTTGGCCATGAATCTCGAAAAAACATCGTTTAGGGCCTCAAAACGACCCCGAAAGTTTAGCACCCAAAAAACTGTAGAAAAATAACTAGGAAACTGCCACAATGGACAATTGTTTTGAGCCAGTGGAATAGGTGGGTGTCCACTGATCTCCATCTAGATCAATCCTCCCTCCTTAGGAAGCAATGGTCTCCATTGCGTCAAATCCCATATCATATCTCGAACTGTGTGTTGAGTCGATCTCCTGGTACGGCATTTGTTGAAGTGAAAAGGTTGCTTTTCTTTGGCATCCCAAGAGGGTTGTAATTGTTGTGTGGATGATTTGTTTTTGGATGAGCACCTTGAATCCATGGCCTTGCATCAGAGAAGTACTCAGATAGATGAGGAAATGATGGATCTATTTTCTTCTTGTGTCTGATGAGCAGAGATACCCTGTGTAGAGGGTGTGGAGGTCTCTGTGATCTTATGTTCTCCTTCAGATGCAATTGTGAGGAGGAATAATTTCCTGGCATGCGAGCTTATCTTCCTACCCTGCAAGACTATGGAAGGTACAACTGTCTCTGGGATCCGGTAGAGTTGTCCACCCAAAGTGACAATGACACTGCGAGGCCATGACTCATATATAGCATGACGCTTCCACATATATGGTTGTCCTAAAAGAACATCACAGACTTCAAGTAGGGACACATAACACATACCTCTTCTTTGAAAGGATTGAGGCCATATGGTAGGAGGCATTGTTGAGTAATGCAGATACCTCATCCTTGGCTTAGCCAACAGATGCTGTAAGGTTGCGGGTGTGGTGTTGTCGGAAGCTCCAATCCCTTGACGAATTCTACTGAGATCAAGTTCTTTTGGCTGCCGTTGTCAACAACAAAATAAAGAGGCATTCCCTTCACCCACATCTGCGAGTGGAATAGGCACTCCTCTGCCTCCAAATATTTAGGATGCTCTAGTTGAATCTGTGTGGTAGCGACAGTGTAGTGGGGTCTACATCAATGATATGCCTCCCATTGTATGTGGCTGTGGAATTGGGTTCAAAATCAGAATCAGGATCTGATTCTGAATATTTGATATCAGCCACTAATGACTGCTTTGAGCGACATTCATCAGTGTTGTGCCAAGGGCTTTAATGAAATTCGCACCACTTACTAGTGTCCTTCTTTGTCTTTCCATCTCCCTTCTTTGCTTGTGGCAGGGACTGGTTGTCCTTTCCTTATTCTGTGTTTCGCGGGTTAGGGTTTCCCTTGCCTTGCTTCTGCGCTAGGTGCACAGATCTAGAGTCTCGCCTGTTCTTTTGTCAAAATTTCTCCTTGATTTTGACAGCATACAGATAGGCGGATCCAAGTGAAGAGATGTTGAGGAATTCCATCTAAATTTGAATGTACCGATGTAGACCACTGTGATATTTTAGAATTAGGTGTCGCTCGGAGTCCTTGATACTCAGCTTTGTACGTAAGGTATGAAATTTATTGGTGTACTCCAACACCATCTGCTCCCTTTCTTGATGCAGAATGGTCCATTTTGTGTACTGGTCATCATAGTTTCCTATAGGGTAATACTGTTCCCTGATGGCATTTATGAAAGAGGCCCAAGTGGGATTTGTTTCAAACATTTCTGACTCATCTGATGAGTGTTGGTGTACTCTGACACTGTTTGGTTCCTTTCTTGACACAGAATGGTCCATTTTGTGTACTAGTCATCATAGTTTCCCACAGGGTAATACTATTCCCTGTGGCATCTATGAAAGAGGCCCAGGTGGGATTTATTTCAAACATTTTAGACTTGTCTGATGATTTTTGCTCACAATAAGTACCCCAACAATTTTGGACATGGGGGACTTCCTTAAGGAGCGCAAAGGTAATGTTTTCTCTGTCGAAAAAATTGTGGATAGATAAATACCCTTCTAGAACATTCAACCAATTATCCAGGGCATCTGCATCAATATTGCCTTCAAATAAAGGAATATCAAAGTTAACTTGTACCTTAAAGGGAGTTGCATCCCCGAACCGACTGCTCGTTGAAGATGCACTTGCCATTGCCAACATTCGCCGAAGGATTTGGGTCAAACTAAGCATCATCTCATTCCTTTGTCGCTCAAGGGCTTCCTCGAGCAGCGACATGATAGGATCTCCTACTCCGTCGTCTCTCTTTTCTTCCTCCATGCGAGATCGTTTGGGACGATGAGAATGATCAAGTCAAACTAGTTCGAGACCAAACTCTCTATACTTGGACCTCGTCGAGGACATGCGTCGAGAAACAATCAAAGAGCAGATTGCTTTTATACCACTGATCTAGATTTATGCGTGAATGAAATCAAAGAAAATATACATAATCGTAATCACAGAAATTTTGCAAAGATAACAGAGATACAATAAACACATATTCTATTAAATGGCGGAAATAGAACAAACTGTAATACAATTGCTAGAATGGTGGTAGCTATCTCTGAGAAGAGATGTGGCTGCTACGCTCATCCGTGCCAAGTTGAATACAAAATGAGGCCAGAGGGGCCTATTTATAATAAGAATGAGGTGTGAACCCCAAAATTCCAAAACGTAACCCTAGAATATGAACCATCATAAAGTTTGTGGCCCCAAGGTGGTAAGTTGAACAGTTAACTTCCCGGGGTCATAACTTTTGCATACGACCTCCGATTTGTGCGTTCGATAGCTGATTGGAAAGGCCTGTCTAATATTTACAACTTTTTTTTTTCCAAATGCATGCCATTGGAAACTATTTGGCCCTGAATATACAAAAAATGTCATTTAGGGCCTCAAAATGACCTCAGAAGATTAGGACCCGAAAAACTATTGAAAAATAATGAGGAAACTGCCACAATGGACAATTGTTTTGAGCCAGTGGAATAGATGGGTGTCCACCGATCTCCATCTGGATCAATCCTCCCTCCTTAGGAAGCAATTGTGTCCATTGTGTCGAATCGCATATCATATCTTGAACTATGTGTTGAGTTGATATCCTTGTGCGACATTTGTTGAAGTGAAGAGACTGCTTTTCTTTGGCATCTCGAGAGGGTTGTAATTGTCATGTGGATGATTTGTTTCTAGATGAGCACCTTGAATGCATGGCCTTACATCATAGAGGTACTCAGATAGATGAGGAAACGATGGCTCTGTTTTCTTCTTGTGTCTGATGAGCAGAGACACCTTGTGTAGAGGGTGTGGAGGTCTCTGTAATATTATGTTCTCCTTCAAATGCAATTGTGAGGAGGAATAATTTCATGGTGTGGGAGCTTATCTTCCTACCCTGTGAGACTGTGGCAGGTGAAACTGTCTCTGGGATCCGATAGAGTTGTCCTCCCAAAGTGATAATGACACTGCGAGGCCATGACTCATATACAGCATGACGCTTCCACATATATGGTTGTCCTAAAAGAACATCACAGAATTCAAGTGGGGTCACATCACACAATACCTCATCTTTGAAAGGCTTGATTCCATACCATAGGAGGAATTTTTGAGTAATGTGGATACCTCATCCTTGGCTAAGCCAACCGATGCTGTAAGGTTACAGGTGTGGTGTTGTCGAAAGCTCCAATCCCTTGATGACTTCTGCTGACATTAGGTTCTTTTGGCTGCCGTTGTCAACAACAAAATGTAGAGGCATTCCCTTCACCCACATCTGCGATTGGAATAGGCGCTCCTCTGCCTCTGAATCTTCAAGATCCTCTAGTTGAATCTGTGCGGTAGCAACAGTGGTAGTGGGTTCTGCATCAATGATCTGCCTCCAATTGTATGCGACTATGGCATTGGGTTCGGAATCAGAATCAGGATCTGATTCTGAATATTTGATCTTAGCCACTAATGAATGCTTTGAGTGACATTCATCAGTGTTGTGCCAAGGGATTTTATGAAATTATCACCACTTACCAGTGTCCTTCTTTGTATTTCCATCTCCATTCTTTGCTTGTGGTGGGGACTGGTTGTCCTTTCCTTGTCCTGTGTTTTTCCAGCTAGGGTTTCCCTTGCCTTGCTTCTGCGCTGGGTGCACAGGTCCAGAGTCTTGATTGTTCTTTTGTCAAAATTTCTCCTCGATTTTAACAGCATACTAATAGGCAGATCTAAGTGAAGATATGTCGAGGAAGTCCATCTCAGTTCGGATGTACCGATCTAGACCACTGCGATATTTCAGAATTTGTTATCACTCGGAGTCCTTGATACTCAGCTTTGTACGCAAGCTATGAAATTTGTTGGTGTACTCTGACACTGTTTGGTTCCTTTCTTGACACAGAATGGTCCATTTTGTGTACTAGTCATCATAGTTTCCCACAGGGTAATACTATTCCCTGTGGCATCTATGAAAGAGGCCCAGGTGGGATTTATTTCAAACATTTTAGACTTGTCTGATGATTTTTGCTCACAATAAGTACCCCAACAATTTTGGACATGGGGGACTTCCTTAAGGAGCGCAAAGGTAATGTTTTCTCTGTCGAAAAAATTGTGGATAGATAAATACCCTTCTAGAACATTCAACCAATTATCCAGGGCATCTGCATCAATATTTCCTTCAAATAAAGGAATATCAAAGTTAACTTGTACCTTAAAGGGAGTTTCATACCCGAACCGACTATTTGTTAAAGATGCACTTGCTGTTGCCGTCATTCGCCGAAGGATTTGGGTGAAACTATCCATCATCTCGTTCCTCTGTCACTCGAGGGAATCCTCAAGCAGCGACTTGATAGGATCTCCTGCTCTGTCGTCTCTCTTTTCTTTTGCCATGGGAGGTCTTGGGGATACCAGGGTTCACATGGCCGTGAATGGGAGAGTTTTGCTACCATCTAACCCCATTTTCCATGAGAAGAACATACACTGAAAAGCAAGTGTTATTTTCAGTTTTGCTTTAAAAAGAAAACATATTTATAGTTTAACATTGCTGAAAAACAAAACTCTGTTTGGGTAATTACCTGGAAACGTTCTCGTTTGGAGAAATCATGGAAGTAACCCACCAGCGACAACTTTTTGACGTCTCAGAGAGTAATGCAAACACCAAGAAGGAAGAAATCAATTTGATTCAGAAGCACATGAACCGTGCTTAAAAACTACAGTCTCATTTCACAAGTCATCGGCCAAAAACCAGTTTCTTTACACCAAAAGCATACACAGGAGTCAACAAGCTTTGAAAAACACCTTATGTCCTCCAAGAAACTAGCTCACAGTGTTTTGGTTAGAAGGCATCTTGCAAATCGGAGGTGTTTACAGGGTCATGGCAGCCACGAGCTCGCAGCTTGGCCGCGCACAATGGAAGGAACCCTTGCTTTCCTTGCAAAATGAAGATTAGGGCAAGATCAAAGTCAACTTAAACCAATGGTTTGATACTCAACATGTCCTTCGAGATATTCCATCCTCGTGGGTAGCTTTTCAATAGTCCTTTATGCAATTGCTAATATGCAATTAAAATTATTACATATCAAAACCTATAATCATTAAATCAATGCAATTTCTAGGATTGCCAATAATGTATTATTACCATGGAGTTTTCGATGCTTAGTTTACCAATTATAGGATTAAGATAGGAAATATCTTCTAGGATAAATCAAGATAAGATAAGTTCTTATGTTAACCATGGGTGATAGAAAATAGTTAAAAAGACATATGTTTAGTATTAAACTATATTATGTTAATCAACAAACTTATCTCAAAGTTTTTACTAAATCAACTTGTGTGAAGGTATAGTTATAGCTAAAGGTGCACCAGGAAATTGAGGTGAAAAATACAAGTAAAAAGAATTTCAAGGTAAAAATTGTAACAGTTAGAAGAAGAACTCTTTCAACCAAGTCCATGACTCTTAATTCATTGTGTTTATGAATTTACAAGTATGTGCAGTCCATAAACTTATATAAGAGTCTTAATTAAATTTCTAACATCCAATTAACGAGTAAACCGTTAAGAGTCAAGATAGTTTTTTTCATATAATGAGAAAAATATTTAATTATAAACCCTAAGATAAGGTTAAAAAGGAATATACCTCTAATGAGTGTGGGGACTTAAGAAATTTTAGAAATAACTATTTCAGTAAAATAGGCTAGATTTATAGTTATAAGCATAGAGTAATTCTTTTGTAGTTTACAAAAGATTCATATACTTATGATCAAAACTAAACTCCATGTGTTTGACTGATCTAAGCAAAAAGTTTGAGTACGATAATTTCTTCCTAAGTAAACTCTAGATCAAAATTACTGTAAGCAAAGAATGCAAGTATTCATTAGAATTTAATCATAATCATCCAAACGATTTAATGTCTTTTTGATAGTATTTGACTATGCAATTTTAACCCATCCATATGTAATTTTGTTTTAACATCCTTATGGAGTTTGAAGACATAACCAAGATCAACGTTACCTCTTATGGAGACAGGCTATTTTTAAACATTCTAAATCTAGCATCATAATCATGCTAGAGAAGTATCTTCTTGACTTGAATATAAATAATATTTTTACTGGAACTTACACTTACTTGTTAAAACCTATAAAGAACCATCAGTCCCACTATGTTAGATTTAAGCGAAGTAAGTATTGATCATTCCCAAGAAACTTTCCCCTAGTTGACAAAAGAAATCAATAGTATAACTAGCATCAGTAAAATACAAGTTTCTTTTCTACTTTCTGGAAAATTACAACTGCTAAGTTGAAAACAGTTCTAACACTGTTTTTAAAGATGAGCCTCTAGATAATAAAAATTCTTATAAAGAAGTAATCTACGTTTCTCTTACAAACTGTTTTATTATCTACTAACAGTTAGGGGTACATTAACAGTGACATTTGACATTTTATGTCAAATGAAATTTTTTAAATTTTTACGAATTTTTGAGTTATTACAATGAGCCAGGTTTTATAGGCCTTGGGAGGATAGGGATGGTCGAAGAAAAGGTGGAGGAGGTGGATGGGAGATTCTACTAGGGGGACATCAAGTCCAGTTGGTCCATACGAGTAGGGATGAGGGTGCTACGTAGTCATATTTGGAGAAGCTTCATGAATATTCTCTTTTTCTCTTTAAAACTCAAGCACCACTCTTTCAATATGTACAGAGAGCGTTACCAAGGTGGAACCACTTCTTGATCAAAGGGTAAGGGCGGTGTCACCACTTATTGTCAAGAGACAATATGCATTATTGAAGAGGGTAATGCTTATAACATAAAATGGAGAGGCAGTAATGGACTCAAATATGAAATTATGAGTCTTGGCCAAATTCCAACTTCATCACTTGAGGAATTTGAGGCAATTTATGGTGTTTGAGTTCTTAGTACATGATGTTGATGAGAATTATGTGTAAGAGAGGAAAGGTTCGAAAAAATACTGAGTAACTGTCGAAATATACCTCAATATGGTACCCTCAGAGTTATATTCAAACTCCCCACCCACTGTGCTAAGCAAAGGAAAATCCTTAGTCTTAAAACCACCTCACAAAATAGCTGAGCCAACCCCAAGTCCCAACTCAGCAAGTAAAACACCCTTATCCAAGTCATTCGCCAGTATTGACACACCCCCCTTGAGTATCAACCAACTCCACCGGATCCAGTGGAGCATCCTCAATAGAAAGTGTAATAGACTCCCTAATAACACCATTCCCCCCACCACAGTAGAATCAACAGCAAGGGTTTCCTCGCAGGACCCCAACAACCCATCCCCCACATGACATTAGTGGCTAGCCATAACCCCCTGTGCTAAATCATCAATGGTATCGAAGTAAATCGTCGCTAATTCAACATATACAGACTCTAAGAAAGGGAAAACGTTAGTGGCATTTTGGGTGGACAAAGTCTGTGCATCTGCACCTATCAGCATCTTTGTCTTTTGGGAATTCGTTGAAGATCCACCGTCCACTGATCTAGCATCAGGAGTCACATAAGATCTACTACCACCAAATAAAAAAGTTCAAGCATCCAATAAATGACCCATAGCCCAACAAAAATGGCATCTGAATAGATCATGCAGGTAGTACGAACGTTGCTCAACAATCCAACCACCCCAATCGATATCCAGGAATTCCTCCAAACCCTCAGAAATGTCAATTTCCATGAGCACTTTCGCTATTTGTTTATGAAAGGAGTGGAGGTGATCCTAATCAAAGGTGATAAATCTCTTAAGGAAATTACCAATCACCCGTAAAGACTCCCTAGTCCAAAGTGACAATGGAAGATAGAACAACAAAATCCAAAGATGTCTCTTATGCACCTTCGACCTATAAGGATCAAATCTACTCCACCACCTCCATAGCATCAAAGACCCCTTATCAATGAACCAAATACCATTGATAATCCTACTCGCATATGCTTCTTCAAGAAAAATAAAAACATACCAGCCATTTGAGAGTTGGCTAACAGTAGGTGTGTAATCCAATAAGGGTTTCCACATTTTAGCAATCCACACGATCCAACCCTCCTTGTCCATGTGGAAATACTCCAAACGCCCAACCAGGGACCTGGCACTAAGAGACAAGACCTTTTCCATCACATTGTCCTTATCAACAAAAGAACACTTCCGTCTTTGTAAAGCTTTATATGCCTGCGGTTTATTTCGGTCTCATGACCAACCTCCCAGAAACACTTCCATAGTCAACCCACACCTTGATAAGCAACACGATAAAACCCAAAACCACCGCCCAAATGACTTCTACAGTAAAATCCACCCTTCGCTCACAACCACCCCACCAAAACCCACCACTGAACCACAATAACCTATAGTATTTAGAAAAAAGAAAACAATCGATAAATTCAACATGTCATCATCAGGAATAATGTAATCATTGCCCACGTGAAGACCCAAAATGAATCCACCACCCGATACAACATACCAACCCTTGGTTTTCTATAAAGTAAGACTTCAAAAGACCCAGCAATAACCTACTTCCAAACCCTAGTCACCATGCCCAGATCGTGTAAGATACCAGTGCTCCATCATTCCATACCCACCTCATTGTAGAGAAAAAACAGTCGGATCACACAAGAAAACCTAACCCTAGTCCTCTCCATCGCTCCTCACACCTCACCCATCTTGTCATGATATATAAATAAAATGTATATATATTATTGTGCGGTAATTTTATATCCCTTGAGTAGAATTGATGTGTGATAATCAAACTTGTATAAATTAAAATACCAAATGTTCTTTACCTTTTATAAAAAGCAAACATGAATATCATTCACACAACTCAAAAATGAAAGAAGTGCACATAGTAAAATATATACCTGAAAATAAACGTACATAGTATATGAAAATATATTATTAGAGCAGAAGAGAAGCTACAACTACGCACATTGACATTTAAGGTTGTATGAATTCGTTTCTTTCACACAACTTGTGCTCGCAGTAATTTCTATAAACTTTTCACACTATGAGCTTGAGCTCTCCAACACTTCTCCAAGAAAAAAACAGTTTTTTATACTGATACATTCACCTAAACATACAAAGATATAATATTGGCTTCTCTTAGAAGCAAGAGAGTAATACTAATGACAACACTTATTTTATGACTGAAATTTACCTAATACTACATGGCTAATAATAAGACACATACATAAAATGTACCCTCATGGACTCACTTTATGAATTCATACGTAGAGTGACTAAGCCCACAAAGATGTGATGACATCTTCTCATAATTCATATTTCCAATGCTCCCCCTTATTTAGGAGAACATGGAAATCATTAAACAAAAATTTAATCAACACAATTCAAAGCTAAGAGTTTGTGCAATACTAGCTTCATTGCCATTCACAATAGAAATTATTGTGACTAAATCTTCTCAAAAATAGTAACTCGTAAACAACTTCACAGATACTTTAATGAGCCCCTTGCCAATAGTTTTGTGAAAATTTATTATAGTGGACCTTCTAACCTGCAAAATTCTAAACAAATTTCTATGGTTATTTACCAATTCTGCATTGAAATGATACCTAGTATCAGTATGATTTGTTCTTTTGTGGAATACATGATTCTTTGACAATGTAATGGATAAACTATTGTCATAGTATATTGGTGTAGGTTCGTTTTTATCCTATGACTAATCTTTTAACATCTGCGCATCAAAATAGTCTGACTAGTAGCACTTGTGGCTGCGACATACTTAGATTTTGTTGAAAAAAGTGTCAAAATGGGATGTTTCTTTAAAGGACATGACACAACATCAATAACAAAATGAAAATGCAATACCCTATATTTTAAGTCTTGGACATATGTTACTATTTGTTTATTATTGCGGCACAAGGTGTTAGGATTATGGACTTGGACAATATTTATTATTATTGTTATTGTTATTGTTATTTTTTTATAAATAACTAACTCAACATGGACAACTAACGAGAATGGGGGGCATAGGTTCCATATGTGAGGAGGTTGGAGACTAAGAATTGTTGGTCTCCCTAACATTACTTGTTGGACACTATTTTTGGTTGTTTTTGTTTATGGAGGTACTATTACACCCTCTTGACTAGTGCGCCTTCCTTGTCCTTGTTCTTGTGTCATTTGTAACTCCTCATGTGCTAGTGTGTCCTAACTGGTTGTTTTTAGCCAGTAATATTTGAAGTGTAACTCCCAACTTTTGATGCCCCCTTTTTCTATTCTTGGAATGGAATATCATGAAAGAGTAACTCCTCTATTTATTCAAGTTTTCTTGGTAGGAATTCAATTCATCCTCTTGTGGTTTGAAAAACCCATTGTATTTGAGTTTCCTATCTTGGTAATTCAAATAGCTATAGAAGGATTCCAATTGGCCTCTTTCCTTCTTATTCTCTCTCTATGATATCTCTACTGCAGTGGAATTCTCTGTTATCTAGAAAATACATGCTCTTGAGTAGGAGATGCATGGTATTGTTGAAGATTGAAGGCCTTCTAATGAGGTTTTAATAACCTACAACGGGATTGAATATTGATATATGTTTACACAACGTGAGACCTTATCCCATTGCTTCTGTTTGTTCAAAGCTAGATCATAAAACATGGGTGAGAGTGGTGGTATCCTAAAGGCTCGTGGAGGAAGCAGAGTCACAACTCACTAGGTAGAATAGATGGAAGAGAATGTTTAGATGGAGAAATGTGTAGTCGTGGTACTCTTACATTGTTCAGAAGGGCACAATCATATGTTATGGTTCGTATATTTCTTAGTATTTTTGGTTTGTGAGACATTTTCCATTGCATACATAACATTGTTTCCAATAAGGAAGATTTTTTGTTTCCTTTAAAATGGTTTCCATTTGATTGAGATATGAATATTTTTGTTTGGCATTGTTCCCGATGTTTAGATGAGCACACCATACCTTTTTTTTAGAGTACCTCTCGTGTAGATCTATGGCCTTATCTTGGAGGCGACTGTCACGTTTAAATATGCATGAGCATGGCATGTCTACAGGTGGGTGAAATGATATCCTATTGAATCTCGATGCCTTTATGAGATTATTTATTGCATTTTAAGAGTTATATGTGCTCATGGATCTTATTTTTATCTACGGTGTATAGATGCAGGTAGAATCTAGTATATTTGGTGTTATTGTGGTAGTTCTATTGTCTATATTCCAGCCAACAGATTTGATTTTATCTTTGCTATAGATCAACTTCTAATGTATATGAAGTTGTAGATGATAGCTTATGAATTTGATTTTTGTTGTCATTTACATGGTTGTAGATTAAAACCATGAAACTTGATGTTATTATTGTTTATATGGATACAAATGGAATCCCTCGTATCTAGTTTTGTTTAGCAATCAATAGAGTTCATTTTCAATATTTGTTAATATGGTTGATAGTGGTAACTTGCAGATTTGTTTAATTATATTGTTTATTGAGGCTTTCATATCTTATTATATTAAAGTTTAAATGACTAATAGATTTGATATTTCATGTTTGAAAGCATGTTAATGGCATGCTCATATTTGGTTGCATTTCATGCATGCATTTATCTTGTATAACATGTGTATTGGGGAATGGTCTCATTTGTATTCATGGATTTTATTTTAGAAGGTTGAATGTTTTATTTTAGTGGCTCTTTGGCACGCTGGCCTATCTTTAGTTACTCTTATTTCTCTATGAATTACCTTGATTCAACCTTTCTTGTAGGTTTCCATGTGTCTTAGGTCTTCTATTCGGGGCCAGGGACATCATCGAAAAGTATACCTAGATGTGTTTTTCCTGTCATCTATGCTTCCTCCACTATCACTGTGAGTATATCCAATAAGTCTGAAATTTTCTGAAGTAGAATACAAAATACATAAATGTTTTGTGCCACTCACATATTCGTAGAATTCTTTTAGCTTCCTACCATTGAGATTCCTTTGGACAATCCACAAACCTTGAAATTATGCTTACTACATAGATAATATCGAGTATTGTGGATGTCAAATACATAAGGATTCTAACCAACCCTTTTAATAGTGTGGGATCAACATCTGATACATCATTCTCCTTGCTTAAATTCAATCCAGTTATGACTGGTGTTGGGGAATCTTTGCAATTCAACATATTAAATCTCTTCAATTGGAGTGTGAAATCAATATACCATCTTTGGATTGATGGAATTCAATTCCCAAGAAATATTTCATAAGCCCTAGATATTTAATTTTAAATTCATATTTCATCATTAATTTAAAGTGATCTATGTTGAAATCACTGGTAAATTTCATATCATCCACATACAAACAAAGAATTAACATATTACCATGTTTGTTGGCTTTGATGTACAATGTTTTCTCACAGTCACTTCTTTGAAAGCCATTATGAAGGAGATATGAGTCAATGTGATTGTACCAAGCTCTAGGAGCTTGCTTTAATCATTAAAGAGCCTTTTTAAAAGTGTATACCTTATTTTATTGCCATAGAATCATATAAACTTTAGGTTATTCCACACATTTGTTCCTCTAAATAGTCATTTAGAAATGTTGATTTAACATCCATTTCATAAATTGGGCATTTGTTGTGCGGAACAATGGCCAAAATTGTTTTAACTATGTCCATTTATGCAACAAGTGCAAATATTTCATTGAAATCTATGGCAGGCTATTGTGTGAAGCCCCTTGCAACTAATATTTCCTTCTGATTTTGTACATTCCCATCAACATCTTGTTTGGTTTTATAAATCCATTTTATACTTATGCCATCCTTTTCTCTAGGCACATCTACCAACTCCCATGTTTGGTTCTTCGCAAAGCATTCAATTTATTCATTCATGGCTTTCTCGCATACATCATTTTTAGGAGATTCTTCAGAGGCTGGTGGAGCATCTATTTTGGAAAACAATGCAAAAACTAAAAATGAATTTATTATATGAACATTATATAAATACTGCAAACATCTTTTTTTTCATGGAAATAAGCTTTCTAATGTCATATCAGAAGATGTAGTACTACTGGGACTACTTGTTCGAGTTTGTTGCACTCTTGGTGTACTTAAAAGAGTAGCTTATGATGTAGAAGGTGGCATAATAGTTTGTGTTGTGTCATGTGGTGCATTTCTTGGAGTGGAGGGTATGGAAATTTGACTTATATGTGGTATATTAACCACATCATCTATCATGTCATAATGAGAGAAAAAATCTATAATTTTTTCATTCTTCTCTACACTTCCATCCCATCCTTCATTCTCCAAAAACTGAACATCATGGCTGATTATGATAATTTTGGTGATGGGATCATACAAATTGTATGATTGTGTACCTTATGAATACCCAATGAATATGTGTTTCTATCATTTTTTATCCAATGACTTTCTTAGCTCATCTGATATACGTGCATATGCGATACATCCAAAAACTTTTAAATCAAAGACACGATGTTTCATACATATCCGAGCCTCTTGCGGAACATTGTTCTTCACACTCTTCATTGGACACCTATTCATGATGTTTACAACACTGGCTATTGCATCAACCTAGTATTCATTTGACAATTGTTTGGATACCAACATGTTGTGCGGTATTTCCACAATGGTTTTTTCTTCCTCTTTGCGACACCATTTTGTTAAGGTGTATAACAGGTTGTAAATTTCTTGTGTATACCATGAGGTTTATTAATATTGAAGAAATATTTTGAAATATATTCACTTTCTTTGTCTATTCTTAAGGATTTGATGTAATATCCACTTTGCTTCTCCAAAATCGCCTTAAACTGCTGAAAACATTCAAATGCATCATATTTATTTTTCAGGAAAGAAATCCAAGTTTTTCTTATAAAATCATTAATGAATGGGAGGAAGAAATTGCAGTCGCCTATAGAGGGTGTTTGTATTGGTCCATATATATGTGAATGCATAATTTCAAGTGGTGCATGAGCTCTAATTCACTTGCCAATTGAAAATGATTTTCTTTGTTGTTTTCCAAAGATACAACCTTCACACATTCTCTCTGGTTTCTTAATCAGTGTAAAACCTTTCAACATATTTGTTTATATGTAGTAGCTTCATCCCACAAAAATCTAAATGTCCAAATCTAAAATCAAGACTCATCTTGAACCTCTGATTGAAATGTTACTTGTATTTATGTACCATTTTGTTTTTCTTCCTTGGATCATGGCTTGTCCGCTTCTTTACATTCTTCTTTAAATCTAGTGTGAGAGTTCACATTATTTGTGTCTTGCGCAATCCTTCGCTCCAAATCAAGCCTTATTATTTAAGAGAAATAAATGGTTTATTGTCAGCTGTGCCTTAGCTATCAGTTGATTGGTTGGCTACCTATCCATAATAACACAATGATCATCTTCCATGTAGACTATATAGCCCTTTTATAAAAATTTCCCAAGACTAATTAAATTATGCTTTAGGCCTGCAACATAATATACATGGTGCATAATTTTCTATGTCTCCCTTTTGGTTAGAATTTCAACATTGTCGTTTCCCAAAATAGTGGCTTGGATATTGTTACCTAGTGTGACATCAGTTTGAAGTGATTTATCCATACTAGAAAACAAATTTCTAGATTTCTTGTTATATGATTAGTACATCCTAAATCTAAATACCATATATCGCATGGACTTTCTTGGAGAATATTACATTCAAGTAAGGAAGAATTCCATAAACATTGTTTTAGTGGAAGTGTTGGTGTTGCTTTACTAATTTTGACCTTGCTTATTTCGTTTATCTTTTTTTTCTTTACATTCATATCCATAATACTAAAACTTCTTACAATAATGGCATCATATTCATGATTTGTCAAATCCTTGGCCACTTGGCTAACTGGGATTATGATTTTGACCTTTACGGAAAACATTTGCATTACTACAATTGGGTCGATCTCTAGAAAAACATTTTCCTCAGCCTATATGGTTAAATCTCCCCCTTCCTCTTACATGGCTTATAGATGATTTTGTTGCAAATGCGTTTTCCAATGATGTATTTGATTTGTTTAATATGTGTTCACAATTGATCAATGAGACTTGCAACTCACCAAGAATGAATTAGGTCAAATATTTGGTTTCTTAAAAAATCACATGTAAAGGATCAAATTTAGGAGGAGGAATTCTACTACTTTTTCAACAAACTTCCTATCCTCTATGGTTTCTCCATCAGAATTAATTTGATTCCACCAAAGTGAGTATAAACAAATTCTATTAAATCTGAATCTTTCATCTATATATTTTCAAAATCTTCTCTAAGATTTAGTAATTGAAGGGTTTTTACCTTATCCCAACATTGGTAGGAAATTTGCAGTGTATCCCATGACTCATTGACTTGCTTTGCTACTGCTACTCTTTGTTGGAGTATTCTCTTATGCATACTCTTTGGGGTTTTCCCAGCAATTTCATAGCTGAATGGTCTTCCGTCGGGATATTATGTAGATTTTGCAGCCGCTGACTCATTGTATTTATTTAAATGAGATTATGATAATTTCACTGCACTTATTTCTCCGCAGGATCTTGTAATTTGGGTTAAGTTTTGAAATGAACTTTGCTTAAATATCGACGCATTCATTGGCTAAGGAAGGTTGAACAGTGAATCCTCAATGGCGGCTTCTCTTTACATAAATCCTAGTTTGTTTTATTCGTATGTACCGTCTCGTGTTTCCAAGAAAAGATGGGTTACTACAATAAGTTGGATATGAATAAATACACTCAATGACAATTAAACCGTCTCGCTACAAAATCCAAAGAAGAACATCATCATAAGGTATGCTATGATTTACCTTTAAAACTGGCCCTCTACAAAAGTACTCCATGCCATAATGTACAGTGAAAACTGAAAATAGAGGATTAAATGTCTAGAAGTTAAGTATAAAATACAAATTATAATTAGTATAGCCACAAGTAAAGTAGTTGGTAAATGTTTATGGACATAATCAATCACTTAAATTTGTGAAGATATCCAACTCTTAAACAAATGCTAAAATATATAATTAATCTAATACACTTATACAGATGTATTGTCTAGATTGATTCTATGGGAGTCATGCAAAATTCATAATTAATAATTTCAAAAGAATAAAAAAATAGCTTAGTTAACATGTGATAAGTACAATTCGTGGTAGTTGGAAAATTAAACTTCAACTTGAACTATTCGAATAATAGATACAATATTAGCTTAATGTTAACTCCAATCATGACTTTACTTGAAGTGCAATTGCAGATATATTAACTTTTAAATTAACTATTAGATACATCTATTAGTTGGAAAAATTAAACTTCAACTTCAACAGATATATAAACTTATAAATTAAACTTCAACTTCAACACATATATAAACTTCAACTTCAACTTATAAGCAAAGATTCCACATTTGATTTAATGAAAAAGTAAGATGATTTATTGAATGATATGGAAAACTACAAGAAAATAAAAAGAGTTAGATATCAGCTAGTGTTAATATCCCAAAGTTGATTGATAAAATCTCATACATTCATGTTCATTGTTTTTTAGAGTTTAGTTGTGTATTAGCAGTATTCCACCTATAAAACAGCGTCAAATATGTATAAATAACATTGAAAACAAAGAATAAGATGGAATACTGTTCATTTTAGTGAGTCACTAAATATGTAGAAAAGAATTCACATTTTTACAATTAAAATATAATAATTTTCTGACTTGACAAATATATATAAAAGAATTCACATTTTTATAATAAAAAAACAATCTGGTGACTCACCCCGGCTATGGGTAAGAAATAGATTTCTTTGCTTGATTAAGACCCTAGGTGAAGACGATGATGGAGACCCTAGGTTAATAGCATCGTTTGGGGTTGTTCAGACAATTGGGCCTATAAGGTAAGGTGCATAGCTCTTTCTCGACAAAGGAGGGTAAGGACAGCACTAAATTTATTTGTTTTGCTTAGTTTTTCTAGAAAAACTGAATATCCTTGGAGGTTTCCATTATAATCCTGAGTGACTTTGCTTGGCTTTTAGAATTTTACAATAAAAATCACCAAATATATAAAAATTCACATTATTACACTAAAATTCAACAATTTGATAACCGACCAAATATATAAAAAACTTCACACTTTAATTTTTATAATAAAAATACAGATAAGATCTTTTTAGCATATAATAACTAGATATTTGTCTTGTGGTATTACTAAACACACATTATCAGAATTTCAACTTTGCATGTATAATGGCAAGATCATATTACACTGGTGCAATTTGATGACTGGATCTCGTATGGCAATTATAATATAAAAATAACATAAAAGATGTATATAATTGTGTCATTTAGCAACAAACATCAAATTATTATAAAAGATCTTATATGTATTTTTATTGAGGAGCCATAAAAGGAGCCCCATATTTCTGGTTATAGAGAACTCAAGGTAATGTAACAATAGCAGTGTCGGGCGATGAACATGGTCATTTATTTAAATGCTTCGTTATCTATTGGATCGAGGGAGACCAAGTTTTGTTTATTTCACATTTCTATTTTATTTATTAAATTGATGGTTAGGAATGGTTGTGGAGAAATGACAATACTAGTTCCACTCAAAGAACAAATTAGTTATTTTCAATATTACAATTAAGTATATATTTTTGGAAAGTGTAGCTTTATTGGAAAATAATGTAAAATATATATTTGAGTATTTGTGTAAATTTTATAGGTTAAAGACAAAGAAACAAAATTAATTATATATTTTTATTAAAACATATTTTCTCTTTAAGAAGGATTATCTTAGCTATCTTAATATATATCTAGGAATTGCAAAAAGGAAAACAAATAAATTGTATTAAGCTGTAATTTCTTGGAGATGCAATGCCAACCATTAAACATAGAATGATATCATCAATAAGTAACATCTCATTGTTATTATGTATCTTGATATCCTTTTAGGAAGTACAAAAATATTATGAAGAAGTGGACGGCAATTTATGCCTAATGAAAATGTCTAGAAAAATAAAATAAAAAATTATTTAGTTTTAATTCCTTTGAGATGAGATACCAATAATAATAATAACATAGTCACTTTTATCTTGGAGAATTTGGTAAGCACTAGAAATGTCAAAGATTTTGAATTCGATTAGATTTCAAATTGCCTAGATTAAGAGTTTGAAACCATCCCTTAGTCTATATAGAGTTTAGGGATATTATATGTATATAAGGCTTGCAATTTCCTAATGCATAAATGATGTTGCTCTACCTATAAATTAATTTTAGTTTGTTTATTTTTTCTAGATAATTGTTTAGATTAGTATTCAAGAGGATTTATGTATACAAAATAGGGACTTTTCCTATATTTCTAAGTAGTCGCCCTATAATATCCTTTCCACATATACATTCGGTTTTCCCTATTTTATTAGTTGTTAATACCACATAAAACCTATCTCCTTTTCTTACTCTACACATCAAAACAATAAGTGCTACCTCTTTCCACTGAATCCCTTACTCTAACCATCAAATTCACAATAATGTCCCCAACAATACCAACAACTACAAGGGCAAGAACAACAATGTTAAGGACAACCAAGATTTTTTTAAGTGAAGATTTGTATTTTCCATAATGTTTTGTATTTTTTCACTACAAATAAGGACAAGTTTTATACTCGGTACATTTTTATACGGAAAAGGTGATATGGACCTTGAGATATTAGTTTCAAATAAAAATAAAAATAGTCATAATGAAATAACTAGGTGGTTAATATATTAAGCTTATTCTCTTTTCTTCAATAGAAAAAGTACTCATTCTAACCTCTATGGTGTACCATGAGATCCGCTCATAAATAATATTAATCTACCTATAAAATTTTTCCACATTGTTGATATTTTTCTAGCGAGGGTTTAGCTTAGATTGAAAAGAATTAATATGCCAATTACGGGTTGTCTACAAGTTGATGAGGCTCTCTTTTAACACATTAGATGCAATAGAAAACTGAAAAAATGGGCATCCCTTAAATAACATCGATATTTTGAGACACATTCATAAGAAATCTTGCGATTATAAAAAGGATGAAATATAAGAAATTGAATGATGTTTTTCAATATATATTTTTTTCTATTGAAAAAATCTTAACTATCTAAAGTTAGATCAATTTTAACAGGCACTTTTTTTGGGACAAATTATAAGGTATATGTTTTTGTGGCTACATCCTTTGGGTTCCTAAATAATGGAATTTGTTATCACATTGTAAAACTGAGGCTTAAGCTGAAATTGACAAAGGGGCTTAAGGAGAATGAATTTGTCTTAGTAGAGGCGTGGGCATAGGTTTTATTCAGCTAGCATTGCATTTGGCGAGGAAGTATGCCTTGGATAATTTGGAAGCCCAACATCTCTTCGGCAAAATATGGTGCAATCAAGGGACTTTGGTCCTAAAACACCGCCACAGTAAAGCATGGGACAGATTGATGGCCTTCATCCATTCGGGCATCTCCGATGGGATCCGACGGTGCACACACACATCACGTTGGAAACTTGCACACAAAAAGCCGAAGAGGGTTAATGCGATGGGGAACATGAAAAAGATACGTGTCCCGACCCCATTGGATATCAGGCCCGGGTGTTAAAGGTACAAAAGTACGTCTATGGGGCCCGATGGATAAAAGGGGGATCAAGCGTGCAATTAATCGTGTGGCATGGGGTTTGAAATCAAACGGTCTTCAAAGCTGTCATTGTTAACAGTTGTCGCTCTCGCCACCCTACAACTTCGGCATCCACCTAAGCACGAGTTCGCTGGGAGACGACTGCAACCTCTAAAGGTTTTTCAACCATCATTACCAGGTGCTCGCCCATTTCTTCTCAATCGACTAAACTTTGTAATTCTCCCAATTGATGGCTTATTCCATGGTCCTTTTTGTGAAGAACCTTGACCCGTCTGAGGAAATAATTTGCGATCGGATTTACAATGATTATGATCCTCAATTACAGTTTTCTAGCATTAGTGATGCTCAAAGTTCCTTGTTGTCACCATCTAAGGGTCTGTCAAAATTATTGGGAAAATTGAATTCATCCCTGATAGGGTTTACCTTAGAAAAATTTCCCCACTTCACATATATTGTCCAAAGGCGACCATTAGACGAAGGTGGAGGAGACGAACTAGTAGAAGGAGCTTTCTTAGGAGAAGGACTGTCATCCTTCTTCTGTGCGGGTTTGTCAAATGACTGACAATGAGTAGTCAAGCTAATAGTTTCTGGAGACATCATTCGGATTTCTTTCAAAGAATTAGACATTCCTTGTGAATACATATGAACAATCAATTGTTATTGAGACAGAAAGGGGTCGGTAAGCTTTGCCAGTATAGGGTTACTTTTCAAAAATTTACTGATTTCTTCATGACAAGGGCACTCCTTCATGAAGTGGTCACCACCACACAATAGGAAAAGATACCTATCCTTCCTCTTTCCTTGATTATCGTTCTATGGGGTTGTAGTCTTCGGATTCTCCTGTTGGTTTCCAGGATTTTTACCTTTTCCTTTTCCTTTCTTTTCATTATCGAGTGTCTACGTACTTTGAATCATGTTCACCTTAGCAGAAACCATAGGAGAAGAATGATTAGTGGTAGAAGTACTCTGTTGCTTGGCATGCTTAGCTGCTGATGGGGGTTGGATAAAACCTACAACCCCATCTACATGATTTTTTACAAGTAGCTTGGTAGGGTCCGTGCTGGGACGAGGATCCTGAGGGATCAGGTCATACAAAGTTTCAGACTAGGAATAAACCAAATATAGATATTGAGCGTGACTGATAGCCTTCTCTTCAGTCATAACATCACCCATAGCCACGCCACGATAAATGGGAGGAAACAAGGATTTCGTAAACCAATCAACCAACAATTAGTCTGGGACAAGAGATTTAATAATCCTTCGCCATCTCCTCCACTCATGAATATCATATGATATATATGTGGAAGTATTCTGACGAAGTGATGTCAAAACATCCGTACTAGTTTCGTAATGAATGGGAAGTTGGAAATGAGAAAGAAAAATTGTTTCCAATGAGTTGAAGTCCACAAATGAATGTTACAGAAGCTCAATGTACCACTTGGAATTCGTACTAATCAAATTTCACTGGAAGAGACTCAAACAAGCTGAATCATCCATCAAGGAGTTATAAGAACACCATAGATGGAATGTCATAACATGGTTTTCAGGATATTCTCCCTGCTTCCCATTAAATTTCAGGATATCT
>LPNX010271021.1:10393-24536 GCA_001517045.1 Pseudotsuga menziesii
TCCTTGTGATCTCCATCTTGTGTTCTTTTTTAGCATCGCTATTTTGTTGTTGAAGAAATTTTATCTGTCGTCGATACTGGTCAACCACTGATTCTTGATCTGTTAATTTCTGTCGTATGTGCGTCAGTTCTTCATCCTTGTTGTTAATGATTTTGTTCAAGCGGATTGTTTCTACTTCGTAATTACTTATTTCTTTCTTTATATCTTGATTTGTTCATCTCTGATTGAAATCACTTTTGTCTTTTAATTTCTTAATTTGGGCATACAATTTTTCTATATGATTGTTCTGGTCGAAAATTATTTGTTCCTTGTGCTCTGTTGTCATCTGACATAATTTAATCAATATTTCCGATTTCGTATTTTTGTCCCGTAATTCTTCATTGTCTCTTAGATATTGCTTTAATTTGGCCTCTAATTTCTCCATTTGTGCTTGCAAACTAGATTCCATGATATCTAATTTCTTCCACACTAGATGATGATGATCTTCGATTTTGTTTTTCCTTTGACTTCCCCACCTAAGTTCAAACTCACTTTTTTAGTATCAATTATTACACACCTTTTTGATATTTTATTTCCCTTAAGTTTTGTAAAATGTGAGTAGATTGGGTGGTTGGGAGGAATGATTGTTAACTTCCCCACCCAGGTTCAAATCTCACTTGCTTCTTTTAGTTATTACTATTCACTTTTTATATTACTATGCACTTTTTACTTTTATCTTTTCTTTTTTAACCTTTTTTTTTTCTTTCCCTTTTTTTTTCCTCGTTTTTTTAGTTTTTTTTGTTTTTACTTTTTCTTCACTTTTTGTTTTTTAACTCTCTTTTTTTTTTGGGGGGGGGGGGAGTTACTTTTACCCTTTTATTTTTATTCTTTAAGGACAAAGTCCTATTTTTTTAGGAACTCTCTTTTTTGGGGGGGAGTTACTTTTACCCCTTTTTTTTTATTCTTTTAAGGACAAGCTCCTATTTTTTGGGAAACCCAAAATTTTTGGGAAACCTGGGTGATGGCTAAAAGCCAAAAAATATGGCCAAAGGCCGGGATCTAGCCAATGAGGCTCTGATACCACTGAAGCGAATAATTATTCACTTACACAAATAATATTACCAAAAGACTTGGAATATTAAATAATCTATAATAATATATAAATTGATGATAGAATAGATATGATTGAATTACAATGGTCGGACTTATATATCTCCATTCGTGACTTTTCAACCTATGGTCATGACTCTTTGATATTTATTAATTATTAATTAATAATTATCTAATAATATTATTTTTAATATTTATATATTTTATGTTCGTTACATTGAATCCCTTATGAGGTTCTTGACTCTTTCAAGTATTCCACTATTGTCAGAAGGGATGTCTATAGATGTGCACATGGTTGCAGTTTGCAAAGCATTCACACAAGAACACTCAGAACTTTTATCCACTTTTTCCATTTGTGCTTGTTTGAAAGTATTGGTAGTTTGTGTTTTCTAGCCTTGAAAGGTGCTTGAAACCTTGAGTTATGTTTGAGTTTCTACTTAGTTCATTACATAGTTTTAGTGCATGATTTAATTCAAGTGCTGAAATGGAATTTTAAAGATCTATCCTTGGAGGTTCCCTTCCATATATTATATTGATCAGTTAAATATTTATCATTGTTATTATATTTAATAGCAATTGACATGAACTGCAGACTGGATAAGACAAAATTCCATCTTAAGGGAGCAGTTCTCTTTTCTGATGTGTCAACCCTATATTAGTTGTCAAGACACGAATTCAAGTAGTAGGAGCTAAGTTAGCCCATATGAATGGTCTAGCAGTGTGCAAGCACACAGTAAAAGAAGACGGGGTATCTGGTCTTTCTTGAGGTTTTGGAACATTAGTAGTAGGAACTATACCAGGAAGAGGTCTTTTATTGACATCCCTGAGGTCTAGATAGTACTATTAAGAGACTACAATTTAAGGTTACAAGTGTTGTGGAGTTGTCAACAGAAAGCAATATTGCATATTCAACATATGATGATGATAAATGCCAAATTCCATATTCTTGGAGGTTTCTTATCAAGGCCTTACTCAAGGCACTGGGATCAACAACGTATGCCACATCAAGTCTTGCAGGCTCAGACGAGAGTACCTTTCCATCAAGCCTATCATTAATATTATGTCATTCCCATAAGTTTGGTGGTGACATATTCTCTTCAGCTGTGACACTTATGAGCGAACTCATTCATAAATATCCAACTTGTTTCTCAATGCTGCATGTAGCAGGTCTTACAAATGCCTTCTTGGATGCTATATCAGAATATTTAATTCTCCCTTCCTCAAAAGCACTTTACTGCATCCCTAATGGTATTGATGCACTATGTCTCAACAATAAAGGATTGCAGGCAGTGGCTGAAAGAAATGCTTTGTGGTTTCTTGTACATGTATTCACATCACGAAAGTATTTTCTAGCATTGAATGAAGGGGTTTCTCATTTGGGTAATTTGATGGAAAAGATGATGCGCCATTTTTATTCTCTGAGGGGACTTGGTGTAGATGTTATCATTGCAATTCTTGAGAAAATTTCTTCGGTGGGCGACATGTGGTTAGAATCCAAAGACAAGTTGGATAGTCCTGTTCCTATGGATACTGATTTTTTAAGAGAAGCATAATGAAGCTGTTCGAACTAGTTGATTAACTGTTAAAAATATGATGAATGAATGCTTTCTACAATTATTCATTTCACATGCCATGGTGTTTGTGCATTGGGCAATGGAAAATCCTGAAACTTGTAGAATATTTGTTGAGAAAAAGGGAATTGAAGCCCTTATGAGGTTCTTGACTCTTTCAAGTATTCCACTATCATCAGAAGGGATGTTTGTAGTTGTGCACATGGTTTCAGTTTGCAAAGCATTCACACAACAACACTTAGAAATTTTATCCACTTTTTATGTTTGTGCTTGTTTGAACGTAGTTTGTGTTTTCTATCCTTGAAAGGTGCTTGAAACCTTGAGTTAAGTTTGAGTTTATACTTAGTTCATTACATAGTTTTAGTGCATAATTTAATTCAAGTGCTGAAATGGAATTTTATAGATCTATCCTTGGATATGACCTTCCATATATTATATTGAATAGTTAAATATTTATCATTGTTATTATATTTAACATCAATTGACATGGACTACAGACTGGATAAGACAAAATTCCATCTTAAGGGAGGAGTTCTCTTTTTTGCTGTGTCAGCTATCTTGTACCCTATATCAGTTGTCAAGACTTGATTTAAAGTGACATGAGCTGAGTTAGCCCATATGAATGGTCTAGCAGTATGCAAGCATACAATAAAAGAAGATGGGGTCTGTAGTCTTTTTCGAGGTTTTGGAACATTAGTAGTCAGAACTATACCAGGAAGAGGTCTTTTCTTGACATCCATGGAGGTATAGACAGTACTATTAAGAGACTACAATTTGAGGTTACAAGTGTTGTGGAGTAGTCAGCAGAAAGCAGTATTGGATCTTCAACATATGATGATAAAGGCCAAATTCCATATTCTTGGATGTGTCTTGTCAAGGCCTGACTCAAGGCACTAGGATCAACAACGTATGCCATAGCAAGGCTGTAATGAACAAAAATATATATAATAAAGAATCACTAAATAGCTATTATATAATTAATAATAACTATTAAATATCAATATTAAATATTAAATATTAATACATATTGATATTAATAATTAATAAATAGTTATTAGTAAACAATTCTAAAATGACGCATCCTTTCATGGATAGTATCCAAAGTTCCTTTATGATTAATATATATATGGCACTCACTTTGTAATCTATCATGATATCTATTCTATCATCAATTTATATATTATTATGGCTTATTTAATATTCCAAGTCTTTTGGTAATATTATTTGTGTAAGCGAATAATTATTTGCTTCAAGTGGTATTAGAGCCTCGTTGGTTGATCCAACCTTTGGCCTTAATTCTCAGACCTTGTCTGATTTTTGGCTTATAGCCTTATTTTAGGGATTTCCTAAAATATTGGACATTGTCCAAAAGAAAAAGAAAAACCTAAAAAAAAAAGAAGAAAGAAGGAAAAAAAAGGTAAGAAAAAGAAAAGATAAAAGTAAAAGGAAAAAAAAAAGAGAGGGTAAAAGTGAAACCACACCTGGTTTCTTAAAGTGGCTTTAAGTTTGAATATAAAAGTGCAAAATAATTACTAGTAAAGAGAAAGTGAGATTTGAACTTAGGTGGGGAATGTAACACTCATTCCTCCCAACCACCCAATCTATTCACATTTTACAAAACTTAAGGGAAAAAAAAAGATAAAAAGGGTGCATAATAATTGCTATTAAAAAGCAAGTGAGATTTGAGATTAGGTGGGGAAGGTAACACTCATTCCTTCCAACCACCCAATCTACTGACATTTTTACAAACTATTGGAAAAAAAGAAGGAGATATTGATTAAACTTCAAAGTAAACTCAAGAATATGGATTTTAATATTGAAAAGAAGGAAAATTTTCCTATCACCTTACAAAAAAATGTTTCAACATTATTTAGAATTAAAGGGACACTTGCAGGGAAGGATATCACCATTTCTATCACACCTGTTGAAAGAATAAATTATATTAGTACTGAATTTGCTAAACATTTAGTGATTCCTGAGTCAAACATAAGGGAAGAGCTAGACTTTTTGGACAAAAAATGAACTAAAATAAGTGGCTTACAACTGAGTGTTGGAGATTATATGGTCACATCAAAATTCATTGTTAGTTCCTTATGGGGCTTTGACGGTGACATAATTTTGGGGTTACCCTAGATAAAAACATTAGGGACTTTCAACTTAAATGCCGAAAAGAAGTTTTTGACATTTTCCTATATCTGGAAGAGAATCACATTTCAAGATATTACAATGAAGTCAGAAATAGAACCTCCAACATCTTAAGAATTCTAGGATATATTAGAAATGATTTCACATGGTAATCAGAAGTCAGAACAAAAGAAGTTGAAAGAAGTTGAAAAATTTGTCGCTAGTAAGGCTGAAGAAATCAATCGTTTGAAGAATCATAGTCAAGACTTGATTGCACAAATTAAGAAATTAAAAAGGGAAAAAATATTGCAAGAGGAAAGCCAAGAGGAATTCCACCAAAAGGAAGCGGATCTCAAAAATAATTTCAATAAGAAACTATTACAAAAAAATGAAGAAAATTCTTGCTTAAAAATTCTGAATCAAGGGTTGACTAAACAAATAAAAAAATTAAAAAATGAGAAGTTAGAAAAATCCTTAGAGTTATTATCAATTAATAAATCGCGCAGAATCACAAACAATTAAAGTTTCTACATGTGTTCCACAAACATATCCAATACCTTATCGTCACCCAAATCACATAAGTCGATACAACCAACATCAAATTAAAGCAGAAACGATGACTAACACAATAGAGAATTCATCAAAGACTCAAATTCAAACATCAGAAAAGGGAAGCAATGCAAATATCGTCAAGGTTCAAAAGAACAATCTTATTGTCACATCGCTACAAGCATCAACAAAAAATGGTTCTGAAAAACAATTACAAAAATCGTTAGAAGCATCAAAAGTTGAAGTTCCAGTAAACACTTCACAAGCGATTTGAGTTCCTTATCGCGATCCGAATCATAAGAGTCATTATGATAGACGAAAAAATCAAAAGGAAATTACTAGTATTATTCCTACATCGGAGCAAAGACAAAATCGACAATCGATCCGCAAATAATTCCGTTAAGGGTATATCTCGGATGGATGAATTCACAACTGATGCAACATTTCCACCCAATGTTTAAAAGAAAGTATCATCTTATTTCATCAAATGTTGCAACTACCAACACACAATGTCATGAGAAAGTGTTATGATCTAGAACGAGGGATAAAGTCTTCCATAATTGTGCTTTGAGGACAAAGCAATTCTAAGGGAGAGGCAACGTAATGAACAAAAATATATATAATAAAGAATCACTAAATAAATATTATATAATTAATAATAACTATTAAATATCAATATTAATTATTAAATATTAATACATATTGATATTAATAATTAATAATTCATAAATAATAAATAATTATTAGTAAACAATTCTAAAATGACGCATCCTTTCCTGGATAGTATCCAAAGTGCCTTTACGATTAATATATATATGGCACTCACTTTGTAATCTATCATCATATCTATTCTATCATCAATTTATATATTACTATGGCATATTTAATATTCCAAGTCTTTTGGTAATATTATTTGTGTAAGCAAATAATTATTTGCTTCAAAGGCCTGCAGGCTCAGAGGAGAGTACCTTGCCATCAAGCCTATCATTAATATTCTTTCATTCCCATAAGTTTGGTGGTGACATCTTCTCTCGAGCTGTGACACTTATGAGTGAACTCATCATAAATATCCAACTTGTTTCTCAATGCTGCATGTAGCAGGTCTTACAACTGCCTTCTTGGATGCTATATCAGAAGATTTACTTCTCCCTTCCTTAAAAGCACTTTGTTGCATCCCTAGTGGTCTTGATGCACTATGTCTCAACAATACAGGATTGCAAGAAGTGACTAAAAGAAATTCTTTGCAGTTTCTTGTACATGTCTTCACATCACAAAATTATTTGCTAGCATTGAATGAAGGGGTTGCTCATTTGGGTAATTCGATGGAAGAGCTGATGCGCCATGTCCCTTCTCTGAGGGGAACTGGTGCAGATGTTATCATTGCAATTCTTGAGAAATTTGCTTCAGTGGGCGACATGGGGTTAGAATGTAGAGACAAGTTGGATAGTCCTGTTCCTATGGATACTGATTTTGAAGAGAATCATAATGAAGGTGTTGGAACTAGAGGATTGTCTGTTGAAAATATGACTAATGAATGCTTTCTACAATTGTGCATTTCACTGTTAGTTTCTCAACATTAAGCTAGCATTATTAAGATCTTTAACTGATAGAATGACAAGTACAACAACCAAACACAAGAGACAATGAACACAGTGTTTTCCCTCGAGGAAACCATAAATGGAGAAAACCTCACAACTTCCTCAGAGATAGAATCAGCACCAAAACAGTAAAAACCCAAAACAGTAAGTGATCTCCCAACAGCAGTAATATTCTTCTTGTCTAGCCTCAGTGTCTTCTCCTTCCTGAACTATGCGCTACACTTGAGTGTGTATGAGTTGTGTGTTAAATAGAGAGTCCAGCTCTCTATTTATACTAATCCCGACATGACTAAAACCCTACCGGGGCCGACCTCTACTAAGAGAGTCTAATAACCCTAGTGCCCTAGAACTGCGAGGACTTTAACCCTTAGACAATCAGAGGGTTACCCACAATGACTTGACATGACTTGTTTACATTATTGATCCTCTCCATCGGAACACCGGGGCATGACAACATGACTCAATTACATTATAGATACATCCCGAAATAAACATTAGGTTACAATAAATAAGATACATTGAAGCCCTTATGAGGTTCTTGACTGTTTCAAGTATTTCACTATCATCAGAAGGGATGTCTGTAGCTATGCACATGGTTACAGTTTGCAAAGCATTCACACAGCAACACTCGGAACTTTTATCCACGTTTTTTGTTTGTGCTTGTTTGAAAGTATTGGTAGTTTGTGTTTTCTATTGTTGATGTTAGTTTTTCAGCATTAAGCTATCATTATTAGGATCTTTAACTGAGAGAATAACAAGCACAACAATCAAACATAAGAGATAATGAACACAATGTTTTTCCTCAGGGAAACCATAAATGGAGAAAACCCCGCAACTTCCTTAGAGATAGAATCAACACCAAAATAGAAAACCCCAATATAGTAAGTGATCTCCCAATAGTAGTAACCTTATTCTTATCTAGCCCCAATGTATTCTCCTTCCTCAACTATGCACTACACTTGAGTGTGTATGTGATGTATGTTAAATAGAGATTCAAACTCTCTATTTATACTAATCCCGACATGACTAAAACCTTTCTAGGGCTGACCTCTCTAGGATATTCTAATAACCCTAGTGCCCCAGAACTATGGGGACTTTAACCCTTAGACAATATGAGGGTTACCCACAATGACTTGACATGACTTGCTTAGATTATAGATCCTCCGAATCACAACATCGGGGCATGAAAACATGACTCAATTACATAATAGATACATCCCGGAATAAACATCGTGTTACAAGACATAAGATACATAGATGAATACATTCCGAAGTTACAAATACATCAACACTCCCTCTTAACTAGGAAGGTATTATTTTGACACGATTTTCAGCACTGGTCTTTTTCTCTGCATCAACTGGATCATCTCATCATATTCATCTTCAATTCTTCTTACTCTTTGAGTCTTCTTCGTCTTCGAGTCTTCTTCATCTTCGAGTCTTCAAGTCATCTTCTTCTTTAGGTATTCTTCATCATGTGATCCGCATCATCATGACTACTGGCTCATTACTGTTGGATCATCACTTGATTCAGATCCTCATCAAGTCTGGATCATCATCACATCTGGATCACTTGATCTGGATCATCATCGAGTCGGTATCATCGTCACAACTAGATCATCACTTGATATGGATCGTCATCACAACTGGATCACTTGATCTGGATCATCATCAAGTATTAATCATCGCATCTGGATCACTTGATCTAGATCATCATCAAGTCTGGATCATCATATGCTATCTCATGATGGTTCTATCTCAATTCTTCTCATCAGAGGAAGTTCGAAAGAGTCAATCCTGTAGGCCAACCCTTCATGTAGGTCTTCATTAGTGCTTATATCTAACACTTAATTCAGAATGGCCTGCCCAGATCTTACATCTGACCTCATCTTGTTAGAAAGGCATGCCCAGCACTCACATCTGACGTCATCCTGTTAGTAAGGCCCAACACTCACATTTGACCATGTGTAAACACATCACACTAGAATGGATCATCACTTATATCAAACCATGTGCAAGCACACCACATCGGAAATGATCTCACTTACATCTAAACTCATCCTATCAAAAAGGCATAGCACTTACAGTCGACCATGCACGAAAGAACCGCATCAAAAGGGCTCATCACTTACAATCCGACCATGCACGAAGCACCGCATCGAAAAGGGCTCGGCACTTACAATTCGATCATGCACGAAGCATCGCATCAGAAAGGGCATGCACTCACATCTGATCATGGAGGAACTAATCCTACCATTGCATCAAAATGGCCCCCAGTCCCAGACTGAGCTACCTGGTAACTGACAAGGTGCCTCCATTCCTAGAATGGCAGTTGCCCTTACATCTGACCTACTCGTTAGAATGACCAACACTCACATTTGACATGGGAGGAACTTAATCCTTTATCCATGAAAAAATGGTTCAGCCCTTACATATGATCAAGTGGGAACACATCCCTCTATCACATTAGAATCAATTCTCAGTCCTAGACTAAGTTTTCCTGGTAACTGACCAGGTGCCTTCATTCCCAGAATGGCAGTTTCCCTTACATTTGTGCTACTTGAAAAAATGGCCAACACTCATATCTAACATGGAAGGAACCTAAATACTATAACCATGATAGAATGGCTCAGCCCTTACATCTGACCATGGAAGGAAACAATCCTCTCACCATGTCAGAACAGCTATGGGCCTCATCACTTTCCCTTGGAGGAAACCTTGATCTGGAGAACACCAAGCTTCTCCCTGAAGTACTCAAACTTCACCCTAGCCAATTCCTTCATCAATACATCAGCTATCTGTTCCTCCGTCACAACATACTGGAGCTTCACTGCTCCCCTCTGCACCATATCCCTGATATAGTGATACTTGATCTCGATATGCTTTGACTTGTCATGGAATATTGGATTCTTTGACAACTTCATGAAACTATGGTTGTCACAGTGTATACAAGTAGCATTCAACTGGAGATCAAATATATCAGACAATAGCTTCCTCATCCATACTACCTCACAACTAGCTGAACAAGTTGTGACATACTCTGCTTCAGCTGTACTCAGTGCCACACAGGATTGCTTCCTGCTAAACTAAGAGATCACACTTGATCCCATACTAAAGCAACATCCTGAAGTGCTCTTCCTAACGATGGCACTACCTACCCAATTTGAATCAACATAACCCTCCAGGTTAATCTTCTGATTCACCTCGTACTTGAGCCCATAATCAACTGTACTCCTGAGGTACCTTAGAATATGCTTTGCAGCAATCAAGTGAACATTTCTCAGATTTGTCAAGAACTAGCTCAAGGTGTTCACAGTAAAGCAAATGTCTGGTCTCGTGTTCATCACGTACATCAAGGACCTAATCATCTAATGATACATCATAGCATCAACTGACTCTGATGAAGCATCACTCAATAGCTTCAGGTTTGATGCCATAGGTGTTGCCATGGCTTTGCAGTCCATCATCCCAAACCTATTTAGGATCTCTACTGCATACTTCCCTTGTCTAAGAAAGATTCCATCTACACTCTGCCACACCTCCATTCCTAGAAAATAATGCATCATACCCAAGTCCTTCATTTCGAACTCAGAAGCAAGCTTTCTCTTCGTATCACCAATCAACCCATCCATACCTGTTACAAACATATCATCTACATATAGTAGGAGTATCACTGGGTTTCCATCTTCAACTTTGTAGTAAAGGTTGGAATCTTCTTTACTTTTGGTAAAGCCCAAACTAGATAGAAAGATGTCAATTCTGTCGTACCAAGTCATGGGTTCCTGTTTCAAACCGTACATGGATTTCTTCAATCTACATACATGAGACTCCCTGTCATGTGTCTCAAAACCGAGTGGTTGTTATACATACACTTCCTCTTCTACTACACCATTCAAGAAATTAGTCTTGACATCCATCTGGTGTATCTTATATTTCATCACTACAGCCAGAGCTAGTATTTATCTAATGGAAGTGTATCTGGATATAGGTGCAAAGTTTTCTTCATAATCTATTCCTTCTTTCTAAGAGAAACTCGAGCCACAAATCTTTCCCTATACTTTTCAATGCTATCGTCTGCAGCATGCTTGATCTTGTAGATCCATTTGGAAGTTACAACTGACTTCCCTTCTGGTCTTGGGACAACATCCAAAACATCATTCTTCATGATCAATTGGTACTCTTCAATCATAGCATCCTTCCATTCTTTCCGTTATGCCGCTTCTTCATAACTGTAAGGTTATTTATCAATGAAATCAGATAGTAAAGCTACGTACCCAAAGCAGGATCTGGTCCTCTTTCTTTCTTTATGATTCTCTTCTGGAGCCCCATATCTTTCCGCACCTTATATAATTTCACGTACCCAAGCAGGTTTCCTCTGATGAGGATTCTTCTCCAGAGGTGGATCTACAGGTCTTTGTGGTTCTTCAAATTCTCGATCTTCTTCTTGAATTTATTCGTTCATGGTTGTATCATGAATTCTGGGTGCTTTTTCTTCTTCAGGTTCTTAAGTAAGTCTCTTTCTGGATTTGTCATAAGCCATGTCTTCATCAAATGTCACATCCCTACTAATGTCAATCTTCTTGTATCCTAGGAAATATATTCTGTAAGCCTTCGATCTTTCAGAGTATCCCACAAATATACCCTTCTTTCCTAAAGGATCTAATTTTGTTCTCTTCTCTTTTGGAATGTGTATGTATACAGGACAGTTGAATATTCTAAGATGGCTGACTTCTGGTTTCTTGTCGAAGAAGACTTCTTCAGGAGGCTTGTTCTCAAGTACTCTATGTGGAGTACAGTTCTGTACATACACCGCTATTCTGGCAGCTTCAGCCCAAAGATGCATAGGAAGATCTTGATCATGAAGCATCTATCTTGCAGCTTCCATGATAGTTATGTTCTTCCATTCCGCAATCCCATTCTTTTTTGGATTATAAGGAGTGGACAACTCCCTATTAATCCCTGATTCTTTACATAGATCTTCGAATTCATTAGAAGTGAATTCTCCGCCATTATCTGATTGAAAGGTCTTGATCTTCTTTTCTGTGTGATTCTTGATCAAGGCTTTGAATTCCTTGAACTTGCTGAATACTTCATCTTTGTTCTTCATGAAGTAAACCCATGTCTTCCTAGAAAAATCATCAATAAAATAAACATAGTATGCAAAACCGCTTAGTGATCTTGATGACATAGGACTGCATACATTAGAGTGGATTATTTCCAAGATTCCTTTTCCTTTTCTTTCACTACTTGGAAATGTATTCTTTGTGTTCTTTCCTTTCACACATCGTTTGCAAAACCCATCATGTTTTGCTTGTATTTCTGGAATACCTTCAACAACTTTGCTTGCAAGAGGTAGTGCTCTGTAATGCACATGTGCAAGCCTTCTATGCCAAATTTCACTTGGATCTACTGCTTCATGGACCAAGGATTGTTCTAGATGGCCCTTTAATTTGTACAAACCTCCTTGTTGTTCACCAATCACTATTGCATCATCAATAGTCTTTCCTTTTGGCCACATGATGACTTGACCATCTATGAATGCAGCCCTCATTCCTTTTTCATCCAATGCTAATATGGAGAGAAGGTTCTTCTTGAGTCTTGGCACAAACAAAAATTCCTTCATTGTTATAGACTTTCTAGAGTCTAGCTTATAGGAGGATTCCCCACTAACTTTTATTGGATATTGGTAGCCATCTCCTAGATTCACCTTGTGAGGTGATTCATGTTCTGAGAGTTTCACAAAGGATTCCTTGAATCCAATCATATTTTTGGAATCCCCATTTTCTTAAGCCAATCATCACTTCCATGAGTAATGTTACCCATGAGAGCGGATATCAAAACATATTCATCCTCTCTTGAGGAATCTTCACTTTCATATTTGGTTCTCTTTGATGAAGGTTCATCATCCTCTAAAGTGTAAGCATGATGTCTTCTCTTGTTTCCCTTCTTCTTGTGAGAGCTACTTTTGTTCTTAGGACAATCTCGAGCAAAGTTTCCTTTTTCATCACATGTATAGCAAATGTTCTTAGACCTACCTCTAGGATTTCTAGAGTTATTCCTATCATGAGAGTACTTACTTTTGTGATGGCTCAATCTGGATTTCTTGGATTGTACTGTGAAATCTTGATCTTCACTTCCTATCTTCTCTTCTCGATCTGCTATCCGAGCTTCTTCTTGAGAACATTCTTCCCACAGTCTGCTGAACTTGAAAAACTTCTTTCTAGCACAGATCCCTTGAATGAAAGAGTCCCATGTCCTAGGGAGACCATTCAAGGTGGTCATCACAATCTCTGTATTCTCCACTTCTTCATCTACTGCTTCTAATTGTTCCTTGATCTGAGAAACCCTTGTGAATTAAGACTGGATCGTCTCTGCATTCTGAACCTTCACATTCTTTAGTTGATTTCTCAGAGTCATCTTCCGATTTATGTTCTTCCCTTCAAACAATTTGGTCATGGAATCAAACATAGCTTTAGTTGTCTTGAGAGAGGACACTTGTGGGATAAGGTGATCCTTGATAGAATCAAAAATGATATTCTTTTCCATAACCAACTTCTTCTTATGTAAGTCCTTAGCCTCATCTCCCTCTAGAACTGGAACCTCCTCATGGATGTAGGAGTCCAACTCATTTTCTTCCAGGAACAGGGAGATCCTATACTTGCAGGCTCGAAAGTTATCAGCTCCCTCAATATTTTCATCAAGCTTGGTATGATGAGACATCTTAACTGAGAACCTCAAATGGAAATACAAAATATTTATATCTTACCAGGTCAAGATGTCGGATTTGGATTTGGAGCTGAAATCCTGCAGTGCTGGACGAGGAGCAAATTAGGGTTTTTCTTTTCCGGAGTTATATCCACCCAATTTCCTTGAAATTTATCCCTAAATTCTATTTTTTGGAGGAGATCAATCCAGGCTTGGGCTCACTAAAAAATTCCTCTTCTATAAAAATCCCTAATTTCCGGCAGCAATGTCGGGTCCAAAACTGAAAAACCTTAGAATTGGATTCTTCTTCGATAGAAAGATGTTCCCTAAGGAGGAGAGTTATTCCACCTTACTTCTATTGAAAATATATGGAGAAAGATCCACAAACTAGGAATCCCTAGTTCCCGTAGCTGCACAATGTCTTCTTCTCAGGTTAGCTCTAATACCATGTTAGTTTTTCAACATTAAGCTAGCATTATTAGGATCTTTAACTGAGAGAATAACAAG